>SEMN01001405.1:0-61008 GCA_005408345.1 Macquaria australasica
TATATATATATATATATGTATATATGTGTGTGTGTATATATATGTATATATATATGTGTGTGTATATAGATCTACAGTGTCGCTAGAAAGTTTGTGAACCCCTTCTGCATAAATGTGACCTGAAATGTGATCAGATCTTCATTCAAGTCCTAAAACTAGATAAAGAGGACCCAGTTAAACAAATAATACAAAAAACAATTAATACTTACTACTTAATTATATAACTGATTATGTTCTTCTTTTCCTCCAGGATCCGGCCCATGCCCATGCACCCAGGTCAGAGCCAGCAGTATGTTATAAAGCCCAAATACTACCACACACACACACAGACGCATGTCCAATCCCAACCTGAGAGGCCCATCCCCCTAACAGTGGGACACAACCCCATCCATGGTGAGTAAGTCTCCCTACAGATCACCTTTTTACTTTCATTTGGGTATGTTAATGATGTTCTTGAAGAGTGAAAATTTCAAGTGGAAAATGATGCTTTGGAAAATATTTTTGAATGCCTTGTACTGCCTTGCAGATAGCTGTTGTTTTCCATTAATGTCACTATGGTCAGCATAGGAACTTTCAGAGACCTGATGCTACTTGAGGTCCATCATAGTGAACATAATTAGTTCTTGTATTACTGGCAATAGTTACTGGGCCTATTATTCAATTTAATCGACGATTTGATAAATACTAAGGTAGACATGATATTCACTGTGATGGTTTACCTGACTCAAGTAAGTCATGGCAATCCATCCAATACTTGTTGAGATACTTCAGTTTGGACCAAAGTGGTGAACCGACTGACAGACAGGCGGACATTGACATCCCTATAGCATGCTGCTAGTATTGCTAAAAAAGAAGAAGGGAGAAAAAACTAGCTGTGCTTCATATTTTTACTAGCATTGAATACTGGGAATTGAGATCCCAGTGTTTTTTGACCTGAGTGGCTTTTTCCAATTACTTTCCATGCTAAAACGTCAGTTTACAGTTCAGCTGTGTAGCAAAATATTTTTTAAGAGATGTGCGAAAAGCACACACAGTTCAACAACTGGTTCAATCAGATATGCAGACCTCCATGCGAAGTCAGAGCATTAGGGCAGTCAGCAGGTGGAGCATCAAGCTCAGAAAATTGCTTGAATGTCTAAGAATAATAATCCTGTTCTTCACACCACTGAAACAACATGCCAAAATGGCTGCATGTGACAGATTTTCCTTCCTTGCCACCCCATGCAGTAATATCATCAGGTCAGCACTAATGCATGAAGATGGTCAAAGGCTGCCTTATAACCACTCAAATAGACTAGAATAACACACCCAAATCTCTGATTGAATTATTGGCCACCGAGTTGCATTGTGGGTAATGTAGGTGCCAGGATTTGACAAGGAAGATGAATTTGTGGAATAAAGAATCTCTAGTTCTGCTGAATCCATTTTGAACTGTCCATTGTTAGTCTGATAATGTTATAGGAGTGCAATGCTAAATCGGTGGAGTCCTCTTTTAAGAAGATATGATTCTGTATGGTTAGCATTTTGTTTTGTTTTTCACCTTAAAAAAAAAAGAGTACTTTTTATGAGGAATTGTTGCTCTACTAAAATATTACCACATAATCAACAAGCATGAAAGAGTAACATCAGAAAATTCGGATGCCATTTTATAATTAATTATCAGTAGTTCTGTTTTCAAAGTCAAACTTTGTTTATGGCGAGAAATTCTGGGAATTCCAGGAAAAGTGTGATATATTGCCGGGAAGTAATCATTTTAAAATCACGGGAAAACCTTCAACCCTAATTTATACACATATACACATACCACACACATGCACAAAAAACACATCACATCTGCTCTACCGCTGTGAGGATATGGAGAGAATGTGGAGCTTGCAGTTGGGCAGTTACAGGATTTGTTCAAATTGCAGCTCCAGCAGTAATGGCATAAAGACTTAAGCATTGCCTGCTGCTTGGGGCTGTCGAAAATGAATTATTAGTCTCATTTTCTGAGGGCAATTTCAGACAAAGGCAGGGAGTGTGAGAGTTAGGATGGAAGAGATGGAATAAAATAACTGTCATTTGGGGGAGAACCCCTTAATTTGCTGAAACAACAAGTGCCTGGATGATTATGAACGGGGGGAGGCTGTGTATAGCAGAGATTCTGAATATCTGTTATCTACCCCCCATTTAAGTGTCTCTACTACTCAACAGCCTTGCCACAGAAGACACATTATCTCCCATTTATAGTTTAAAGTGGAACCCAGTGCTAAATGGCTGCTGACACACAAAAGCATGAATAGAACACTGACAGAGACCCAGAGGCTGACTTTTAATTTATTATTTCCCCATGCGTTATATGTATTTATAGACAAATGCCCAATACACCATATTTCCCCACACCTTCAGCTATATAAGGATTAGGTTCCTATGATGGGTCCCACTGGCTTGTGGCATTCATGTTTTTATTTCATTTCTGAGCTGCCCAAACCATTTAGAGAGAAAAAAATCGTTCTTTGGACCAACTTTGGCTAGCAGTCAAAGTCTTATAGATCTGACAGATCAACAGCAGCTATAATTCACCAGCTCGTGGTTGGTTATTGTGGCTTGTCATAAATTCAAGGCCGAACTCCAGTGTCAGACTCACCAGTATGCATCTATGAATAAGTCAATATTTTTCAGAGAATCTGGAGACTGCAGTTTGAATGGTTATGCCTCTGGCCACAGCCAGACTGACCAACTTGGGGATATTAATGGGGAGGTCAACAGACAGAACAGTGTTGATGCTTGGCTTTGCAGCACTGCAAACTCAAGCAGACCCAGTTTCAAAATAACCTTCTTAGCTCAGTTTAATTTCAGCTAGCAGTTTGTAAATGCCAGAGAAATGGCCAGACATCAAAGTCAGAGAGGGAAATGGGACACAGACACATATAGAGAGGGGAGAAGGCAGCCACCAAAATGTCTAAATAATTCATATTCAATACATTTGTGGGGAAACCAGAGAGAAATAACTTTTATATTTGGCTTCCAAATAAATATTTAGCAAAGCCTTGTCTTATTTCAATGCTTGCCGTATTTGAAGTACTGTTAAAGGCCTACCAGATTGTGGCCTTAGATGGTCTCAGGGTTCATATACTGAACTAGTACTCCTCTCTAAATGAGACACCAGAGGATTCACCATAGTGTCAACACCTATCCCTGCTACTAGCCTCACAAACACCAAACCTAAACATGGAATGCTGAGATAATGTGGTCTAGAGCTGACAAAAATATGTTACTGCAAAGTGTAATTATTTTCTATAAATGACACTGCATGCCTGTATTGGTTGTCAGCATAATATCAAATTTCTACCAAGTGTGACTACAAAGTTATAGTTTCCACATGAAAAGGATCAGATCAAGTGATGCAATTGCTTGCCTTGTCAAGCTGACATCGGTTCTTCCAGGTTTTTCTTTTTCAGTTGCTTACAACATAAAGTAGGACCGGGCAATATGGCCAAAAAAGTTTTCCAGTCGAATCATGATTTCAATCGTTTTTTTCCCCTTCAAAATGCAGGGGATAGAATAATAAAAGAGACATTAAATCTGGGGTAGGCAAAATCTGTGCAACCTAGGCAAAACCTTCCGCCTCTCTCTCTGCTGCCTCGTATCACTCCGCTAAGCCCCTCCCACCAAACCCACAACTTCGACAGGCAGCAGAAGGAGTCGGTTCCTCAGTGAAACTGTATCCCTTGTAGGGCTCGCTCTCCATGGCGTGAGCCTCACCGAGACCGCGGTCCCTCCCGCCGTGACTTGTCTTCTCAATGACGCCCCTCCAGTGCTTCGCGGTCGCAGAGCAGAGCCCCCCAGGCTTCATAGGCACCACACACACACCACTGTCCCCCATCAAAAGTTATTCCCCACTGTTTGTCATCATGCCTTTTTCGTCGTTACGAGCGCCATGTCATTGAACATAATGAGCCTGAAGCTCCGTGTGGAGCCAGGACTTGTTGTTTTGTACTATATGCCGCTGTAGGCAAAGGAGGTGTTGGACATTTATCACAAGTTTCAGGATTTTCGGCAAGATTTTCCACCATTCAATCAGGCTTTCACCACGTGCGCACACATCTGCTCTTGTAGCGTAGCCAATACAAATGCAGTGTCTCTGAAATAACCTGTGATTGGCTAAAGTCTACGTCACGGGAAAGATTTTCTGAAACCTGAAAACAGAGCCAAGAGGGGGGGCTGAAGTAGAGGTCTGCTCTCAGACCACTTGAATTACAATATGCTGCACGGTTAATATAGCATTTTTGCCCAATGACGCCAAAAGAAAACTGCCTACCCAACCTTTAATTGCAAGGCTGTTGTTATACATATTCAGAAAAAGAGAGATGAAAAACCACACATGGACTGTCAGTTGCATATACTTCAATTAAGTATCGCAAGGACATCAGCCTAATATGTGCAGACTTAAAGTAAAATTTGCACACTGTTTGGTCGACTCCTGTGACTTCACCTCTCATCCACAAACACAAACTGAGAGTGCAGATAAATGTGCAGAGTCATTTTTCAGTCTGTCCCTCTTATAGATGCGACCGTTACATTCATTACAAGAGCCAGAGCAGCTAGCCACCTGGAGTCAAGAGATACTGTCACGTAAACTGTGGCATGTGTGCATGTAGTGTACGTATTTATGTCAGAGTTTACGGGACTGTTGTGACTCAAGACAGCTCATATAGCCACGTATCATCTACATTACTGACTGAAAATAAACTTTAATTTAAATTTTTTTTTAAACATACACAGATTTTGTCAATGTAAACATTTACATAAAACTTCAGATCAGTCGAATTAATATGATGTATCGTCCAGTCCTAGCATAAACTTTAATTAGTTACATCTGATATTTTCTGCCATCTGCAACATTTTTCATTTCAAGTCAAAGCAATGGCCAACAAAATTTGTTAGCATCAGAGCTTAGCAAATCCGGGTTTTTTTGTCAACCTGAAACTGGATCCAAGACCTCTGTTAAAAAAAGCAATATGATCTGTCATTTCAATTACAACATAGTTTTGAAGGTTCAGTTAGTGAATTCTTGCCAGGCCACGGTTTGATTCTCTGAAAGCTGCAGCAATTTTTTCAACCTCCTTCATGTCAAAGTACAGTTGTGTGATGAAGGAGGGGGGTTGTGTGTCCCACGAAACATTTTCACCAGAACCCCTTTCAAGTACGTCACAACACCTGTCAATTCAGGCCTACACTTCATTGTGTACCACTTACAGCAAATTTGTATATCTACAAATAGCACTCAAGGCCTCTGAACCTAAATTAATGGGAATACCACGGCTGGTTCTTGCCCAGCGTGCAGTCAGTGCTACACTTTGTGAAAGTAGCAGACGTGTTTGCTCTTCTAAAACAGGAAGCCCACAGCCTTTCTGTCAGCCCTGTCCCACGCGACTGACAGCCTGTCAGCAACTGGTTTTGGTGCCACATCTGGGAAAGTTATTCCCCGTCTCCCCTTAGCTATCCCTCAGCTCTCCCACACTGCCAAAACACCTTCAGACAAATGTTAGTAGTCTTGGCCCTGACTGAAGGTTTGAGCAGAGAGGATCACCTCGCCATCATCACAATGACCAAATAAGAATGCCATGATGGTGTGCAAAATGCAGAATGCTTTTCTGGCACAACTTCACCTAATTCTAAGGTGCATCGAGAAGGGATGTAGATGTCAAAACTCCAGCAACACTTGTAGTATGACGTACAACTTAATTCTACGACCAACTTGTCTCGGCTTGTGGCATTCATTAGGATCATCCAGAAGTTAGAAAATACCACTATAAAGACTTTGATTGATTTGATTGATTGAAAAGTCCTAATTCATGCTCCCTGGAAATAAACTTTTAAAGTAAAAAATCCAAAAAGCTTCTCTCTTTTGTTCTGAGAAAATTTACATTGCCACCTTTGGCTGGACTTAATCACTTCTACGGCAATGACCTTGATGTAGGCCACAAGCTGAAAGTTGTTCTTTGTACTAGTAGTGTTGCTGGATGATTGACCTCTCATGATGGTGTGCAATGACAGGAAGGCATGCCACACATTGTTAAAAGAGTACTCCACCGATTTAGAACTTCACTCCTATAACATTGTCGGATTCACAATGTTTGTTTTTAAAAAAGGAGCAAAGTCGATGCAGCAGAACAAGAGATATATTTTTTCTTTATTCCATACATGCTTCTTCCTTGTCAAAACATGGTGCCAACATTACCCAACATGCAACTGACTGCCAACAGTTCGGTTGGAGATCCGGTGTGACCTCAAGCCGCTAACCTCAAGCAGAGATGAGAAGCCGGCTACAGGTCTGGTAAGATCACATCTCCACACCTCCAGATTTTTTTCATTTTCAAACTTGTACTCTTCAGCCCCAACCACCGCTGACATGAGAGTGGGTGGCTGTGGCTCAGGAGGTAGAGCGGGAAGTCCATTTACTATTCCATTTACTTGAGGACATTTATCAGGCTTCACACAAAAGGCTGTATACAACCTTTTTGTAAAAGTTGTAAAATTGTTGCAATTTTCCTTTAAGCATGGGACAGTAAATGTCAAGATATCATGATACATTCTCATCATGATACTCACTTGTACCAATATTGCCATATATACACCGATCAGCCATAACATTATTACCACTGACTGGTCATAATGGAGGAACATTGATTATCTCATTACAATGGCACCTGTCAGATATATATACTGTATATATATATATATATATATATATATGTGTGAGTGTGTGTATATATATACACACACACACATATATTGAGCCGGATTACTCTACTATATATAAAATCTATTCAAAGACTTTTTGCCACAAAATCAAGCCAGCAAAAGAGAGGAACTTTAGCATTAATTTCCTGCAAGTAGTTAATGGCCATGAGGTGCGAAAACACCCAAAACCCCTTTAAATGCGTTCTAAGTGAATCCTGACTTAAGTGTCTGTACTGCACACACTTTACCTCTGAGGCCTCTGCACTTTTATTCACTTGCTTGGCTCACATAAACCCCCTGCGGTTCAATGGAAAACATCAGAAAGAATGAAATTACCCCCCTGACTTCAGTATTTACGCTATCATTCGTCCCTGCTGCACTGTCTCCAGCCTCTCTGCAGCCTGGATGAATCAAGTTGATTGATGTCTGTGTTGTGTCTGAGATGCTCTCTTGACTCCCTTTCCATATGCTCGACACAACCAAAGAAGTCTGCCAGCAACGTGCGCATTCTTACAGAGGCATAGAAGTGGAGCTGGAGGAGAGAGGGAGGTTTCAGAGGATTTAGAAATGTTCTATCATCGCTAGGGCCAGAGACCTACTGCTCAGAGTCTTGTCAAAGTAGTTTTAACATGCTAGGATTGGTGTGATTGTTATGATTGTATAGAATACCGGGCAGCTTGAAAAGCTGTTGGAGAACAATACATTGCTTGAAACATGTGAAGAGAATTTGAAGCAGTTTTTGAGGCATATTCCTCCCCGGAAGCCCACATATCTATGCCATCTGTCATCATCCACATTTAAACTGACTGGTGTAAACAGCCATGAAAACCCTTATCACTATTTAAGTGATTGGATTCTGTGGGACATTCACAGTGTTATACCAAAGGGCCCTGACATACAAAACTGGCATTTTAGCCACCAGGCGTCATTGGGATGTATGTTTCCTGTACTTTTTGCAGTGTGTCCAGCACCTTTGGATCTAATCAACCCTTATCAGCAGCTGCTCTTTTGGCTCATTCAGCAGTTGGTGAGAGACTGGCTGTTCAGCTTAGTGAAGCAGTGATTTTACCCATTTAGAGCAGTTTATTTTTTACCTCTGCATTTTCTTATTTTTTCCACAAGATTATGAATGGACTGGACAGCAGTGCCAAGCAAAACATTACAATGCCATTACAACTTTATAGATTCTTAATTGACACTGTCCCCACCAGATAAACAACAACATTGCTCATAGGATTAAACACATAGAATGACCTATGTTTACATGTGACTTATGACTGTTGAGACTGCTGTTTGCATTCCATATACTACCAACAGCCAGAGGTGGTTTATTTAAACCATGACCACGATTTTTCCTGGACCTTAAAGGAGTATTCCAGTGATTTAGTATGTCACTTCCATAAAGTTGTGGGACTCACAAGAATCAGATAAAAAAAGAAAGGTCAAAACTGAAGCAGCACAGGTCAAGATATCCTGACTTTTAGTGATCAGTATGGGTAAAACTCCAAAAACACTGCGTCCTACATTTCACATAATGAAACTGGATAACGTCTTGATGTGATTATCAATGACGCCATCAGGGTTATTTTTTTCAAACTTTGGAAAAGCTCCCTCCAGAGCTACAGAAGATTTTATACAACTCTTTTCACAGGTTGAATTGTACTCATTATGACAAGCAAACTGAACGTCACGTGTAAAACCAGTGCAATGCATTTTTAACCAGGTAGTCTTATTCTGTGTCTCAAATCACGTACTTCCGTACTTACACTTAATATTTTGAGTGCATAAGTACGTTCACACTGACAAGTATGGCAAAATGCAGTGTACTATGAGTACCCTGATGATGTAGTCATAACGGTCAGAAAGTTGAGTGTGGAACGCTGCACAATTCTCACCCTCAATGGTCGCCATCTTGCTTACGTAGTGGAAAAGGAGGGACCCCCAGCGTATTAAAATGGCCGCTGTGGTTGTGATTGTTATGGCTAAAAGTAAAAGCATGTTAATTTTTTATTAATTTTTAATATAATTGAATTGAAGTCAAGTGAGCAAACGTGCTGGCAGATATGTTTGCGTGCGACCATCGCGGTAAATGTTGGTGATATTGCTACACCCGGTTGCAATCCGCCATTAAAAAGAAGAAGAAGATGCGGTCAAAGGTTGTGATCGTCATTTCCGGTAAGTGCACAACAGCAGTATTCGATTTGGGACGACACTACCCTGTCAAAATTAATGCACTACACAAGTCAGTACATAGTGTACACAGTGTACTGCATGTAAGCATACTAACGGAAGTATGCGATTTGAGACATAGCACTAGTTACCTAAACCTAAGCATGCCTTAATTATAGAGGTAGCAGACCAGTCATATGTGTATTGGAAGGCACTGACAAACTATGTGCTGACAATATCCGTACTCCAAGGGAGTTTTTCCTTGCCACTGTCGCATAGTGCTTGCTCATGGTGGGAACTGTTGGGTCTCTGTAAATATAAAGAGTCGGTCTAGACTTGCTCTATTCGAAAAAGTGCCCTGAGATAACTTTATGATATGGCGCTATATAAATAAAACTGAATTGAATTGAATATGGGCACCCAATCAGAAACCACTTGTATTTTGGGAGTCAGGTATTTCAACAAATGACAGTGTATAATTTGATCCACCGTGTGGCGAAAATTGTTGGCTATTTTGTTTTGTGAGGTTCTTCAGAGTATAAACTTATTAGTTATTTGCTTTCATGGAGGGACAGAATGTAAGTGCATGTTGGTGGTCAGCTAACCATTGGCTATGGGTTTGCAGTGTGCCAAATTAAATTTTTAACAGAAGAACCCTTTAATAGGGCAACACATCAACCAGTCATTGTCCTTTGAAGTCAATTTGGAGTATCAACCCTACCTTCAAAAATGTTTGGATCTGATTAAAACTTGTTAGTCAGGGCTTAGTATTGGGTCAGGGTCAGGGTTAACCTGATTAAAGACCTGTTAGTCAAGGCCAAATTGTGACAAAGTGGGTGAGAACTCCTTTACGCACCACTTGTCCCGTCCATGTTCATTTTACACATTACATATATTAGTTTCTACAGGTGTTCATTTTGCTATAATTTACCATTGCTATTGTATCATTGCAGCACTTACTATCCCGGGTTTGTTTGTGTTAGCAGTAGGTTACAGTCTAAATCAAAGCACATGAGTAAATTAAAGCAAACACACAGCCACAGGTTAGTTTGTTATCTTTATTATGTTGCAGGTATGAACATTGTGTAATTGTTTGTTCCTTTGTTCGCACTCACCGTTGTTTGTTCCTTTGTTCAGACCCATGCAGGTTTATTGTTTGGGAGGGGGCCGCCCAGCAGTTCCTGATTTTTTGGTGTTGGTGATGTCATAGCTGACATCACGGGGCCAAACCAAATGGAGGGGTTTTCTTTTGGTAAAAGGAATATTTCCTTTGTTTTGGATATATGTTGAAGTAGTGTGTAGGCCTACTGACCTGATATAATGCCTGTTAGAAATATAACAGAGCGTATAAAAGGAGTCCAAGAAGGTAGGGGATTGTATTTTATTAAGGTTACTGGGGAGGTCAACCTTTGGGGGTTGTGGTACTGGCCGCAGCACTCCAGGTGCTAATTGAAGACCATATACAGTTGTGTTGCTGCTCTAGAGGAGGGGAGGTGAGGTCGTGCTGCTGTAAACACAGGCCTTAGTTTGATTTGTGAAGAGTTAGTTTTGAGTTATTTTTCTTGTGTTTTTTCTTTTTCCTGATTTTCCTGTATTATGGAGAGCACTGAAAATAAACCTTCACCTCAAAGCAAAGCAAAATGTCTGCTGAGTCTGCCTACCTACCACCTTCCTTGCCATTCGAGCTCGACTACATTACACAAATCAGCAATTTCTGTTTCTCAGTTAATATAATAGAAAATATAAGCCAGTTTTACCATAATGTTAACAAAAATGACTGATGTAAATAAAACTTTAACAGCATCAGTAAACATTAATAACTTTAATTTAGTTGTTGTCTAATGTAGGCCTTCCAAACAATCTGTCAATCATTTTATGAGTAAGCCGTTTCCAGTTCTGTTGTTTTGGGACCTTTTTGTTTACATCTGGCTCACGGATTGTTCCTTTTTAAAGGAGCGAGAAACTCAGCACTCACGTTCCCCATTCAGAGTTATCTTGCCGCTCTGCTTTCCTTCCTATTTCTTTTTGGAAATAATCTTCCCACTAAAGGGAATTGAGCAAACCATGTTTAGACTTCAGATCTTAGACATCCATATATGGTCCTGGCAGCATTTCTAAAACCACCTTTCCATTGGCATTCGGTTGTAACCGCTACATCATATTAAGTCCCTCTTTAATAGTTCATTTTTGCACCTATTAGCGAATGTTTACGTAGCCCGGGACGTCTTATCCAGTGGTTTTTCCTGCCTCTCAGGTTTAGAAAACATTCCTCCGGCTGCTTGGCTTTACTCCATGCGTCTGCACTCTCTGGTGTGAACAGCTGACAGCCACAGACAAAGCACTGAGCACTGGAGACAGGGGTTTGGACCTGACACAGGGATGCCAAGAACCACCGCACAGGGAAGAGATATTAAAAGATTGAGAGAAGTGAATTAAGTTGAAAGAATTTGAGGAAAAAGCTAAATGTACCTGAAGAGATGTTTGTAAGATACTGTTGTACCGTAGGTAGAAACATTAAATGTGTCAGGTACTTTGAGATGGGATGCAGTATCTCTGTCCAAGGTTTTACTCTTCACTCATCTCTTCTTCCTGTCAGTCTGCACAGAGGGCTGGGTTTTATGAGGGTGGGGAAGAACTTGGCGAACGGGGAGATGGGTAAATAAGCTTTTGTCCTACAGGACTTCTAAAGTCTACTCTGACTGCTTTGCGAAGCTCTTTTTCTTTAATTGAAGTGCTACAGTAAGCTTAGATTGCTAAACCTCAACAGTAAAAACTAAGAAGAAAGAAAGAATGAGGAGAAAACCAGAAAGCAGGCACAGGAGCTAAAGGTGGCATGCCCGCTGTTTGTCTGTTTTGGAATAAAGCTTGGTATGCTCATATGCCAATATCCACCTCTCAGAGACTTATAATGAAGAACTGGAAGACATCCCAGAGTTTTGTTTGCTGACTTCTCTCTCTCCCAGATTTTTTTCTTTATTCCTGCTCACGTTTCAGAGGCGCCACTGGATTTAGGAGCAGTGGAAGAGGAGGAGAAACAGATAGAAAGGGGTAGTTGGAAGTATATAAGTGCAGGGAGGAGACACATCACAAGTTTTTCAAAATTGAAAATTACATAGTAGATTTTTTGTCGTTGTTTTGACTGGAGCCTCACCAGTCGATTGTGACGAGCTTGAACTTGAAAGTGATTTAACATTTTCCAATGGATCAAAGAATAACCAAAGATCGTCTGCTCTCTCTCCCCCTCCTCTTGGTTTGCGCCATGTTTTCTGCAGCAGTGGGCAACCATACAGGAAGGATCAAGGTGGTCTTCACACCAACCATCTGCAAATTAACCTGCATAGGAGGCAGATGTCACAACAACTGCGAGCTGGGAAACACCACCACCATCATCAGTGAGAACGGTCATGCTACAGACACCCTGACGGCACCCAACTTCAGAGTAGGTAAGTGATCCAGAGTTTTGTTGCTTACTTGGTTTCAGGACAAATCAGCACTGACTTACACACACACACTGCTCTCTATGGGTGGTACTTCTAGCCAGCTGTGATATTAAAGCTGTTGATGGAAAAGGCATTTGTTGAATCAAAACCTTCTATTTAACCCTAGCAAAGCATTTAGCTTAAATGAACACCCTTCAGAATTGGTAAGTGATCTGCTGTTGAAAATCAGCTGAATAAAAAAAAAAAAAAAAAGTTTCCATTCTGCATATGTTTATCTACTGTGATTTGTCAATACCAGACAGTCCACGCTTATTGTCTAACGTCATTCAAAGTGCAATAGACAATTTGACCTCCTGTCTAGGGTGCTGCTATTATGCCAAGTTATCACATAAAACTTTAAAGTTGCATTAGTCTAATGGATCTAATGACTATGTGTAAAAGGAAAGAAGTCCCTTGTAGTGACAAACCCACACAGAATTATCACCCAATTCTGCATTTCCCCTCATCTCTATGGAGTGTTAGCGTCTTTTAGCTACTTTTTTTTCACAGTGTCTTGTTTTTTTTCATTTTTCTACATGTCAAATGAACACAATGAAAAGTATGGATGAGACAGCTTTGGAGTAAAATGTATTTTCTTTCCCAGTTCCCCCTGCTTCCAGTGTTTGTGTTAAAATAGGCTAACCACATTCCAAACCTATCTCTGTACTGGACAGATAGACATTAATGTAAATTGACATTGATATTCTCATCTGACTTTGGGTAAGACTGATGATGAATTCAGCCATTTCCAAACATTGTGTTTGACATGTATATTCCCAAAGGCATTAAATAAAAAGTTGGAAAAATAAGTTGAATAGAAATGTTAAAATTCAGTCACGGGCAATCTTCTCTGAAGCCAACAAGTCTTCTTGAGCTCTGTAGGAGGTGAACTTGGTGCAGTTTGCTTGAGTATGATGTGCAGTGCATCCCCAAAGAGTCGGCAGAGTACAATATGTATACACTGTTTGACTAGCCAATGTATCTTGATACCTGTCATTTAACTTGGATCACAGCTTTTACAGTTTTCTTTAGAAATCTAGATGCATTGTATGTATGTTAGGAAGAAATTGTAGCATGATTAGATTTGTTTAATGTGTCAGGTAGCAAATCAAAAGTGTAGTGTAAATGTCCTTGAATCGAGTGTATACAAAAAGACCACAACCTCAGGATATCGTGAAACAGCTTCTGTGTAACGGAGCACATGACGTGGGTGTTCTTTAATGTGTTGCACAGACCCGGCAAGCTGTGTCTGAACCTGCCTTAGTCCTTACAAGGAGCAGATCAGTATCTCCAGCTCTGACACATGCAGAAACATGGGAAGAACGGAACAAGATGAATTCCTGTCTGACTCAGCTGAACAAATTAGTATAACTGGAGTAACACCAGTTCAAACAGAAAAAACCCCACCAGACTGTTAACTCCGGATGACCTGGAGGGATGGTTTTCTTCTATGAACTGGAATGAATTTGTAGTGATATCTGGGTTCACTCGTGGCAGTTAAGTACATTTTGCTTCAAGATCAACATTTATGGACTTTGACATGAGAATTTGAGACAAGGACCAATAACCAAATTAAAACATGACAGTGAAAGACACCTTTGCCATGGTTTACCATCAGTCATGATACAGAATTGAGTGTAACTGTGTGTTCTTAGTAATCCATCAATGACGTCTTTCCAAAACAACCGCACTGAGACCCTTAAGAGGAGGTGGTCTCTGTCCGGTCCCAAACAAACTCTGGAGCGGTTCATTTGTGGTAGGAATGTGATCCAACCTCAATCCGACCCAACCACATCGTATACTCCACAAGTTTGAGCTAAACGGCTCCTGTAGCCAAGTGTGCTTTGCATTCTGGGATGCGGCAGAGCATGCAAACTGTTTGTAGTAGTAGCAGGTAGCCGGGTAATGAACCATTACAATGTTTCTCTCACAGAAATATGCACTAGTCCAGAACACAGGACCTTCTTCCTGTATTTACTTTCTTGCTCCCGCCCCAGACACATCTGACCAATAAGAGGAGTGAATGTTCTCATGTGGTTTGTAGTGATTCATTTTGGTTTGCTTGGATTTTTCTCTGTGTGAAAAGAAACCGAACCAAGGGGAAAATGCTCCAAGTTTACAAACTCATCAACTGATTTGGACCAGAGCAAACCAACTATAGGTGAAAAAACACCCTAAGGGTCTGCAGCCATGGGAGTGGCTCTGCGAGGCTGTAGCACAGCGGTGCTTTGAGCTAAATGCTAATTTCAGCATACATACAACATGCTCACAATTCAATTCAATTCAGTTTTATTTATATAGCGCCATATCATAACAAAGTTATCTCAGGGCACTTTTTCGAATAGAGCAGGTCTAGACCGACTCTTTATATTTACAGAGACCCAACAGTTCCCACCATGAGCAAGCACTATGCGACAGTGGCAGGGAAAAACTCCCTTTTAACAGGTAGAAACCTCGAGCAGAACCAGGCTCAAGGTGGGCGGTCATCTGCCTCGACCGGTTGGGTTGAAGGGGGAAGGGGGGAGCGGGAGAGAGAGAGCAGGAGGAAAGAGAACATACAGCAGCTCTGTATGTAACAATGACAATGCTAACATGCTGATGTGAAGCAGGTATAACGTTTACCATTTTCACCATCTTAGTTTGGCATGTTAGCATGTTAACATTTGCTAATTAGCACGAAACACAAAGTACAGCTGAGGCTGATGGGAATGTCATTAATTTTGCAAGTATTTAGTCAGAAACCAAAGTATTGATGATGGCACTAGATGAAACGTTAAGGGTTCACCAAAGTTATTACAATTTTTCCTGAGCGGGCCATAAATATCTGTACCAAATTTTATGGTATTCCATCCACAGTGGTGGACCGAAATACAGATTGACCAACCGACTGACATTGCCATCCCTAGAGTCATGCCACTAGCATGGATAAAAACTTTTAATTTCTGAGTTTGCTGTCTTGTTACGAGGCTTACTTCACATGCAGAATAGTGTGTCTCTCTCCTGATCCAGCCCTTCAAAACAGATAGTTATTGATCTTCAGAGAATGTAGCAGATTCACCTTGCACGTGCATCTGACTGACAGTGGGGAAATAGAGCTTCAGTCTCATGTGCCTGTCCAGGCTTGCTTCACTCCCCCCTGCCCTCAGTCTTTCTTCCCCTCCTTCCTCTGTCTTTCTCGTCTGTGTGATAGGGTGCGGACCTGAACTAAGGAACTGGGAAGCTTAAAGCTTATTTGCAGCCCAGACCGGACAGTAGAAACTATGAAAATGTAATTTTAGGTCTTGTATTGTGGAGTATTTATTACTTACTTGAAATAATTATATCACAATGAAATAAACTTTCTCTTCAACCAAATGTAGTCTGGTTATACGTTAGATAGATGCCTCAGGGCTTTTCACCAGCTAATCGGCAGAAAAATGCTCCCTGGGACACCATCCCAGTTCTTCATCCATTTGGCTGATTGTCTCTAAGTCTGACTGGCTGTATCTCTGTTTTCAGGTCTCTTATTTCTGTCACACTGTTTCTAGTTATATAATGGTAAACTTAAAGCAATAGTAGTATACTACTGAATTTTAAATCTCCCCAGGTCTGTCAAACTCAATGCTGCACCCGTAGGGGAGACTCTCCACTATAAACAAAGAGACCCGTTAATGACACCTCTCTGTCATCATCTTGCTTCAGAAAAGCAAAAAAATATGGTCTCATATGAGCTGAAACTAAAGAACCTGCCCAATAGCAGTAAGGTCTAGGTCCATGTTTTGTTTTTTTCTGACATTGGAACCTTGTGCTCAGACAGTTTATTAGCCTCAGCCCAGATGATGGAAACGCACCTAATTCGCATTCTATTTGTTGCAACATTTCTAACATTGGCTTAAAATTCCCTTGATAGTGGAATCTAATGATTGTGCAAAATGATTGTTGTCAGCTCAAATAATCATAATGTAATAATTGTGTCAGGCCTACCCCCTGCTGCCGCCGCCTCCTTTTGTCCACTTTCCAGGCGAGGTGCAGTTAATCTCAAACAAGCCTATTGTTACGCTCAGTCCATACAGCTCCAAGTGCTCTGAGCTGTTTTTCCTGACAATGTGTGACTATGAATTTTTAGGCACACCAGTATGGGGCTTTTTTCCTATCTTTAATCAAGAGCATTGTTTAAGATGCATGCTTTCAGTTTAAGAGCATGTTTAATTTCATGTTCAGATTTTGTAATACTCTCAAAACCCTGCTCTCGCACTCAGATAGCCCCTGCTTGAGCTTGGATTTGCTCTGCTTCTGCTCAAACTGGATGCTTGCACTCAGATATATTGTTGCTTGCGCAGATTTCTGTGCTCTCCCTCAAAACTCTGCTCTCACACTCAGGCTGCTTCTGTGCGCTCGTGAAACATCTGCTCTCCTTTAACCGGCTTCATCCACTCCCTCCCTCCAAGGCTTTATTATATGTACAGTTAATCAAAGCCGGCCCGAGGCATAAGCGAACTAAACGCCCGTTGTCCCACAAGAGAGCTTGATTTTTTTCTTTTTTGTGATACCGGTATATTATAATATGTCAATGGTAATCATACATAAACGTAATATTATGTTAACGGGCTGGCTAGCAAATACCAGTGGTTTAATCCATTCCTGCTGAATCTGTCACGTGTGTCACGTTCATGCGCACTGTACAGGACGTTAACTGCATTTTGATGCAAGCACAGTCAGTCAGTCAGTCAGACAGTCAGTCAGACCTGTCCTAGTCGATGGAGAAAGCAGCAAAGAAGTAATGTGCAAAAAGGACAAATCCTTCTGGAGCAGAGGAAAGAAAAAAGAAGAAAACAGAAGATGAGAAAAAACAGCAAGATACAGGTTTGTTTGCATGACTAAATACAACCAGGTGGATTAAGATGTCAAGGCGATTTAGGGACGTTCAGGGAACGTTAACTTTCCTAAGATATTCTAACGTTAGACTATTTTCGTAAGCTAACGTTAGCTAGCTAGTTAGTTAACAACACAGCCTAGGTAGCATTTCTTGTCTTAGGAAAGTTAACGTTTGAATAAACGTCCCTAAACAGCCCTGACATCTTAACTGTATGTATAATAGCAAGGTAGCTAACTAGCTAGCTGGACAAATTTCGATTTTAAGTTATTCATACTTTTTCATGTTTGTAGAACGTTACTGAGCTTGATGCTGATAACAGTAGCATTTTGTGATTATTTGTAAAATATCTCAATTAACTAGATTTGTTTTTTAGTAGGCTTTTTCTGCTGTGTAAAACTAACTTGTAGCTGGGTACAGAGTACACTACTTTTGCATTACTTTCACCAAAATACCTGCAGAAGTACGACTAGGCGAGGGTCATGCTGTTTCATAGCAGGTAATCAAAGCACAGAAGCTCAAGTTTATTGCAGTTCATACAAATCCAGTGGTGGGTGATGTTGTACAGCCTAATAAAAGCTCTCCTTTGGAGTGCAGATCTGGTCCATTCTTGCATTCGCATGCAGTGGTTACCACTTTGTATTAAAATCGCCCCCTGAAATGAACAATAGTGTGATGATATAAAACATTAAAATAGCCTACACCTTGGACCCAGGGATGGGCAGGCAGACAAAGGATCAAAGTCTGATCAATTATGGGTATATATTTCTGTAATGAAAATCAGCTTCAGTTCCATAAACTTGGTACTGATAACAGCTTAACATTATTTACATTACCATTTTGGAGTCTGTGCTATTATATTGCAATATCATTATGTCTTAATTAGATAGTTATAGATTAAGAATTGTTGTTTTATGTGTACAAATTGCTTGCTGCTGAATATAATAATTTATGTTGGTAAAATAAACTCATTCCGTTTCATCAGCTATGTACTCATACTAGATGAAACTTCCCCAAGAACGAGCTGGAGCACAACCACCTGCCCCTGATACATCCCCAAGTGCCAGTGATGATCTTGCCACTGTACATTCAGCACTGCAATCCACCTCCTCAGCTGATGCTAATACAGCAGGTGAGTTTTCAACAAAGGGTCATTTTCCCAGATCAATATATTTATATGGATAAACCAAGCCTTTTGTGAGATATTTTTTGTTGTTGACAGACAGACGTTTTCTTTTTTGTTTTTTCATCTTAGGTCCATCCTTCTCTGCAGGTGAGGAGCACTTACCAGCACCTGCATCAACTGATCCTACTGTCTCCTCTGTGTTTGTTTTAACCTCAGCAACCTCAGCAACTTCCAGCCTGCACCATGGATTAGCAGCTCCTTCAGGTGACCCAGCTGAGTGGTCATCTGTCCTTCCCACTACAGTCTCAGGGAGAGTCTGTGACTGTTGCGTCAGCAGGACAGAGCTTTTCTAAGCTCAAATTGATCAAGAACTACTTGAGATCTTCCATGGCACAAGAAAGACTGAGTGGACTTGGACTAATTAGTACCAACAACAAAGTTGGCTGTCAGATCTCTTACAGTGATGTCATTAAGGACTTTGCCTCCAGAAAAGCCAGGAAACACAGATTCTAAGGCATATATTGTTTATCTAAGTTATTTTATTTAAATTGTAGTTGATTGTTGTTCTGCACTTTTGCATGTTGAAATTGTTTTAAACCAAAAGCAATTCAAGTGGGCAACTTGTTTACAGTACAGGCATTGTCTGCTGTTTTGTTACTTTTCAGTACACCACGTTCAGTATGCCACTTAGTACTATATTACTTTGAATATTGAAGTGCACATTTACACCAGACACTCTTGTGAGTTTGCTACCTTTTAAGATTAAAAACCATAGAAGGGTAAAACATGCCAGGCTGACATTGGTATAATGTAAGCAACACAGCTACAACTAATAAAATGTATAATGGGTGTGTTAGATTTACACTATGTGTGCAAATCAATGATCAAGTATTGACAACAGCGAATAGTATTAGTAGTAACAGACCAGGGGGATGTCTTAACATGAAAACATGAATTAATAGCACATTTTAATAATTTTCACAGCCTTCATACTGAATGAACAGGAGATTGTGTCAGTGTAATGTTTGGTTTCATTAATGATTAATATAAATGAATCATTAAATACATTGTGATTATTATTTTTTTAACCAAAAATGTTGAAACCTAATAGTACATTTTCCAAAAATATGAATAATAAGTCAGAGACTTATTATCAGTGATGACTAATGTAATATCTTTCCATAGTTTCAGCATAAGGGCAATGCTGAAATAAGTATAAGAGTTTCAGGGTAGCATTCACATTATTTAGGATAGTAAGTCAAGATAATTAAGCCCCTGCACCATAGGTTCATCACAACAGACTTACTATAATAGCTACATGTAATAGTAGCCGTATAGCACACCGATGGGAGGCCGGTGAGAGGAAAACACTAGCGGGAGTCTAGCGGATCGCTGGCCAACATGGACCACCAAAGCCAAGGACCTCAAGTAGGTTTTTTATTTTAATGGTGCTATTACTTTATATATAAAATTAATTGACAAAGTCATATTTGCAGCACAAGAATACATCCATGATAGCATACTTTGCTTTCAAGTGTTGTACGTTACGGCAACACTGTTGCTAGGCAACTAACAACAAAACGGGTGCCGCCATGTTTGTCAGTGAGCAAGAGCTGACGTGGTTGATTCATGACATCCTTGCCAGCGTACAAAGTATAGCGAAATAAAACAATATCATAAAAAAGTTGGTTCCAGTAATAGCACCATTAAAATAAAAAAGGTCATTAAGGTGACGTCGTTTTCCTCTCACCGGCCTTCCATCGGTGTGCTATACTGCTACTATTGTATGTAGGTATTATAGTAAAATAAACAGTACGGGCGCTGGTATACGGTATATATATATTAACTGTACATATAATAGAGCCGTGGAGGGCGGGAGTGGATGGACTGGGTTAAAGATTAAGTAAAGTGAACGCGCCTGCAAAGAAGCAACGATCATTTTATTGGTTAACACTACAGCTGACATTCTATTGGTTGGGGAATTTTGACAGGCTTGCTGCACAAAAAAATCCAAGAGCAGAGCAGAAATCCGAGAGCAGATGTTTCACGAGCGCACAGAAGCAGCCTGAGTGTGAGAGCAGAGTTTTGAGGGAGAGCACAGAAATCTGCGCAAGCAACAATATATCTGAGTGCAAGCATCCAGTTTGAGCAGGAGCAGAGCAAATCCAAGCTCAAGCAGGGGCTATCTGAGTGCGAGAGCAGGGTTTTGAGAGTATTAGAAAATCTGAACATGAAATCAAACATGCTCTTAAACTGAAAGACAATGCTCTTGATTAAAGATAGGAAAAAAGCCCCATACGCCAGTGATGTGGCTCTAGGGAAAGCAATGTTGGTTGGTTGGTCCACCACTTTGGTCGAGACTGAAATATCTTGATTCATGGTCCCCAGAGGATAAAGCCTAATGACTCTGAAATTTGGCTCACACATTATTTTATTTCTGTGTGAAAAGAAACCAGACCAGGGGGAAAATGCATCAAGTTTACCATTTCATCCACTGATGATGTGCATACATTTTCCCAGAATATTTGACCCTGTTCTACTTCCTGTTTTTGTCTTCTTGAAAAGAACACTATAAAATATGGAATGAAAACTAATTAGACAACAGAGGATATGTTGGTGATAGTAGGAAATATTCAGGGAATGACTTGATACCACTTATGAGGATTACTTTTCAAATCTGAATGATTCAGCCTGTTGTATGTGTATCCCATTTGGCCTGCCACGGCCCCTGGAGAGTGGATTTAAGTGGTGTTCTTCCAGCTCCTCTGGCATATTTTCTCCTAGGTGAGTGCAGCAGCTCGCCAAGTGCTGAGAGCTTTCTGGCCCTCAGCTCATGCTTCCTTTATTAAAGACGCCTGTAGCTGCCAGCTCATTTGTGTCAGTTGCAGTCCAGACAATATCGAACCATTTACGGTTGGATTAAAACAAATAGATTTTGGTGTGGGAGGTGAGCTGAGTGTGGAAGAGAAGGCACGAGGGCTTAAAGGAGAAAGATAGGTATAGCACTCTATTCAGAGGAAAGTAGTTCTCGCCATGCCTTACATTTTATATACAATGACTCCTGCATATATGTGTCATTTTTGCACAAAGCAGCAAGCTGATTTTTTACTTTAGTTCCAAGAGTTTCTCAGTTACTCAGGTAACTATTTTGAGTTTGTGTTGGGACACAACGCAGAAGTGCCAGCCCTAAGAGAATATTGTGAATAATATAGTGTAAAGTTATTCTCTGAACTTGGGAAATATTGACTGGTTTAGCTTTTTCACCCTGGGTTTAGGCTACAGGCTGCTCAAACCATCTGATTTGTGGAGCTTTCTGCAGAGAGAAAAAACTACTGCAACCTCCTGTGTGTTTTTTGGAAAAAAAGATTTAATGTGTAGTGATTTGCAGTTGACACTGTATAATTATACTATTCTCCTAAAATTATCCTGTAGGATTGAAAGTCAATCAAAGATAAGGCAGTAAAGGACAGTGCCCTTTGTAGTAAAGATGCAAATACAACGTCATCCTGATCGAGTATCATGTCTCTGTTCCAATATGATTTCAGGTAGGGTTAGTGCATTAATAATCTAGTTTACATTGAATTCCTATAGTTTTGTTTGACTACCATTATTATGGATGGAAAGCACGGTTAGCTGTTATTATGGAGAGCACAATAACCAATTTCATACTGTGTTATTTGTTAGATTGATATACATGTTTATAAATGCAGGAAATAGCACTCACACAGTTTCAGTCTGAACAGACATGAACACACGTCTTGTCCTGGGCCTTAGCTTGTTGTACGAGCCACCAAACATTCACAAGGGAAAAGTGCACTGCTAACATCAGTTAGCAGGCTAGCAGCTGCAGCACATTAAACAGCATGTAAACGCACCTGCAAATGTCACTTGGGTCCAGTTATATGCTGGTGTGGTCCTCACTCTTCAATACCACTAACGATACGCTGTCTGCCTATGATATGTAGGCTACAGCGCAAGTTTGTTTACTTTGTCTCTCGTAGCCTATGGTGTAACACCGGCACTCTGGCAGCCTGACAGCCGTGGTCAATCAAAAACAGACACTGACACACCCTCCAGCCGGGTGAGACGAAAAGAAGCATTTCTGATATTTCCCTAAAGACATTTTTCTTCCTTTTAATAATAAAACAACTATTAACAATACATTTGAAAAACACATTTACATTATTTTTGACTACAAAAAGGGACGACTAAATGTGATTTCAGTTTCAAGGTTTATCAATGAGATGTCTGCCCGCTCTCCATTTTCCTGAACTGATGTTGATGTAGCATTCTTTTTTTTACTTTAGACTGTAGAGTACAATGACATTTCCACTCACTCAATGGTTTCAGTGGTTTAAAGCCAGAAAATCCCATTTTTGTGTTTAGATTAGGTGAGATGACCAAGTGGTTACCACCATAGCTGAGTATTGAAGTGCTCAATGATCTGTCAGTCACTGCCAAACATTTTTAAGCCTTAATATCTTGTTAATTCAATGAGAATTGTTAAACTCACCATGAAGACACAGCATCTAGTGTCCATTAGATGAACTGCATCTCGACAGTGGTGGATGCCACCTGGTGTTGACAAGGAAACAGTCATAAAGTCACAACAGCATTTCAAACGGAGAAATTTCACAGCTGATTTTACAAATGTCAATGGAATTACCATGATTGGTGGATTCGCTCGTGGGAGTGAAGTAAATCCATTCAACATTGCCTAACTTTGACCCCATGGTGATGAAGTGATGGTGGGGGTTAGACGGTTTGGTCAGCAAGCTAAACATGTAATACGGTGGCAACCCGTAGTAGATGACTGTAGGGTGATGTGAGTAATGGCTGCTGTACAGAGCTAGAGTTTTTACATATGAATCATAAAATCACTTTCCTGTTCACAGATTTGTGTCATGTCTCATCAGACTTTGTGAGGTCTGAGTTTCTTTGGAATGAGAAGATAAGAAGAGAGGAGAAATTAATCAGCAAGAACTAGGAGAGAAGTCAAATGAAGCTTTGAACCATGTATCTTGTTTTGTCTGTGTGTCTGGGATCTTGCTTTGAATTCAGAATTGATTACATAATTCAAACAGGCAATGGAACAGTACTTAAATGTTTGTAAATGCCCAAATTCCAGTTTTTCTAGTGGGTTTTTTCCACGTACAACTGTTGCGCTAATCTTATGGACCAATACCACATTGAACTGACTATGGTACATACAGACATGGCCGAAAATATTGGTACACTTGCATTTTATTTAAATATTGCACCATTCGCCCTGAACAGTGTTGAAATTAAAAGATCTTTTATTATCAATACATGTCTATGTTGTGAAAATAACAGAAATCATGCTTATTCTACAAAGACATTCTAAAATAGCTTGGACAAAATGATTGTTACCTTTTAGAAGTTGTAAGAAATAATTGATTTGTTGTGATACTTTAAGCAGACTCTATTGTGTTTTAATTAGTATCACAGGTGTTTTCAATCTTATAATCACTCATGCAGCCAGTTTAAAAGGAGAAAATGACTCACTCTGCTGTGTGCCACTGTGTGCATCACATTGAACATGGAAAACAGAAGGAAAAGCTGACGCTGATTGGTCCAAACCACTGTGGTTCGGCCACAAGCGTATAACTTGAAGCCTGGCAAGATGGATTCTCTCGTGAGCTCGTGATCTTGCGATCTCACGAGTCCAGCTGCCTCTCAAGTTAATTGAATCTGTGCAGGGCACAAAGAAATCAGAAGACAATCAGGGCATTTTGGAGTGAAACATACAGCCCAGTGTCAGAAATCTGTCTTAGTCACAGGTCATGTGTCTTCCAGCAGGATAAGTACCCCAAACATATATCAAAAAGCACCCAGGAATTAGTGAGAAGAAAACATTGGAACATTCTGAAGTGGCCTGCTGTAACGGCACCCATCAAACCTGAGAGAAGTGGACCAGTCTGCTCAAGAAGAGTGAGCCAAACTACCAATGGAGAAATGCAGAAACCTTATTCACAGTTACAGAAAGAACTTGATTACAGTTATTGCCTCCTAAGGCTGTGCTACAAAATATTACGTTAAGGGTACCAATATTTTTGGCCATGCCCTTTTCATTCCTTTTATTATTTTAAATAATATTTTAGGTTGTAAATCCAAAGCAAAGTTTCAGTTATATTAAATGTGAAATATAGAATGATGGATACCATTTACTTCTGTCAGTTTTAACTTGATACAGAGAAAACTGAGTTTTGGCCAATATTTTCGACCACGTCTGTATGTATATAACCTCTTCTGTGCTGTGTGTTAACCCCTTTTGGCTACAGAACAGTGGATTCACTGTATCCCTCTCTTCACTGTGGCTTACGTAAGCACAGCACTGCTGTTTGCAGCACTCTTTCAACCAGAGGGGATAAACCAGGCACAGCCTGTTCTGCGTGTACGTAGCTGACACCTGTTGTGTTATGGTGTGTTCATGGTCTGTAGAAACTGAACCGTTTACGTAAAGGAGTTGTACTGTGGAGGCAAACTCCCCTCCCCTTAGCGGCGGGTGGTTCTTAGCCCCCACATTATCCATTACCATCATGGAATGAATTAAAAATATCAGTCATTCCATCATCAATCCCTCAACTAATTCTGATCTTGCCTTTCTGTTTTAATTATCAACTAATATAGTTCCTGGGCCTCAGAATTCCTGCTGTTTGTGTTTCTAAGCAACAAGTCGCTAATCAGGAAGAGGATCACAAGCCTCGGCAGTTTTAAAATTAGGAGAGAAATAGAAATGTTATTGATTGTTCGCAATAGCACTGCACCTATCTTTATGATATTATTAAAACTGTCTTTACAGTGGATATAATGCTACGTAGTGCTCTGTCACACACTCCTCCTCCCTTTGTCACAGACACACACACACATTATCTCTCTACTGTTGTCTCTCTTTCCCTCTCGTACTCTTACCTATGACTTCTCTTCATCTCTTTCGTCTCAGTTTAGTTTTGGTCGCATGTCCTCTCTCCTCTTCCCTGCAGCTGTCCCTCAGATGCAGGCTACCAGCTTCTCCACTTGATTTGTTACTTGATTACTTGATTTGGACATCCATATTCACGCAAATATCAAACCCATTTGAAATTAAAGTTGCGTGGTTCTCACTGAAAAGCTCTTTATCTTTTTTTCGATTGTTGTTGGTGGTGGTTACACAAATAATCTTAGCTCCAAGATCTTTAGCTAAGTCACACTGTTGTTGTCATTACCTACAGTTTAAAACTTGTTGATTAATTTAGAACTCCAAACAAACACCTCTGTCATAAGCCAGGTTTCCATCCAAATGTTGCACAAATTTTAACCAAATTTCCAGGAAATCGACAAAGAAAATGTGAATGAAGGCATGTTTCCATCCACTACTGTTATGTGAATATTAGGAGTCCATTCATAGAGATAAACAGCTGGTGGTGCTAATTTTCCTGTCGGGTACCAATAAACCATTGCAGAAGAAGAGGACACAATGAGATGATGTCATTTAAAGAGCACCAGTCAGAGCTCAAATGATGGAAAACATGATGAAAATATAGCATTTCAGTCTCCTCATCGTCCAGTGGACATTTAAGTCATGCTTCATGTACATCTTAATTTATTTGCTAAGTCTTTTTTCGTTGCACTTTGTCACATTTTGCCTATCTATACACCAATGTTTCCACCTCAGCCAAGCTTGGAATGTTTTTTTTTTTTTAGATATTTCAAGTTTTTATTTTTATTCCTGGCATTTCCTGTCAGGGTTTTTCTATGTGCAGATTGAAAATATGCATAAAAACAGGTGGATGGAAACGCACTTATTGATGTCCGGTTACTAAAAGTTAATCCACACCTTCCAGCCAATCACAATCGAGAATTCTCAGTGGCCATGGTATGAAATTAAAAAAAACTTTAAAATGTACATTATCTTTTTGATGACATGCACGTTTGCTTAGTGTTTATTTTCAGTGATTGAAAACTAAGCTTGTTAATGCAACGTTTTTGTATGGCTGACATGCACATTTTGGAGTCCCTTATTAGCACTCAATGCATCACACAAAGCCACACAGACACAGGGCAACCTGCCTTCCCTTTTTTTCCCATCTATGTTTACGAGTCCTGGGGCTTACTGTAGCTTCCAGATGCAGCCCAATCCGACTATGACGTACTAAAGCCTAATTATTGACAGATGTGTTGAAAAGTCACAAAATGTGAATCCAAATACACCCAGGGATGTGTTTGTAATGTGTTTGTAAGTCCTTCTTTGGTTTGTATTTGTGTGTGGGACTATTAGTGCATCAATATAATCTGTTTCTTGTTCTTTTGTCTCTTCTCAGTGGTGTGTCACCTGCCGTGTATAAATGGCGGCAAGTGCAGCGCCAGGGACAAGTGTCAGTGCCCTCCCAACTTTACTGGAAAGTTCTGCCAGATGCCCGTTCAGAACGGGCACCAGCAGACGTCAGGCGGCTACAGCCAAACTCAGGTCCACTCCACACATACACTGCCTCTGACCTACAGCAACGGCCAGAGTCCTGGTGAGTGAAAGGCACAACTGTGATGCCAGCGATAAAATTAAAGGCTAAACAAGTGGTTTTGTGACCTAGATGGAAAATGTGGGTGGAAAAAGTAGAGCAGTAACACTTTCCTATGCCTTATCAGCCAACTTCCTCTAAAGGATGCATGTTTTAGCCAATTTACTGCAAGTCACGTGTTGCAGAGATTGCATGGAAGGTCGTGAAAAGCGCAATTCACAAATGTGAAGTACTGCAGCTCTGGAGGGTGGTCAGCAGTGATGTCGAGTGGAGTTTAAAGTAAATGGTGTAGTAAATGAGCTAAAATGTGTATAAACTCTGGTATGGTCTTTTAAGCAAGTAACATACCCCCTGTGTCCTACAATGGAACTGTTTCCTGGCCAGCAACAAACAACAGGAAAAGGAAACATTCACAATATATCTTAAATGGATCATTTAAAAGTTACAAATCACATGACCCTTTTCATTAAAAACATGATGAGAGCATTACACTCAGTCAGTGTGTTAGTCATTGTAATAGTCTCCCCACCCTGCATTAGTGTTTCTAGATGTCGCAATTTTTAAAAGATTTTCTCTTTAGCTGGTTCTGGTGCAGTGTTGGAACAAGCATTTAAAATGTTAGTGTAAGAGCAAGTAATTAAAAATATTACTTCCCCATTACATATACAGTGCTCCTAAAAGGCCTACACTTTATTTGTACATCATTTTTGGTTGCTAAAGGGGCACTGTAGTAATTTAGTATTGCACTTCCATGATGTTGGGGAGGCAATCATGTTTATTTTGTCATTGTCCTGTTGCCATTGAGTTCAATCGCCGATACCTGATATGATTGGATGGTAAAGGGACTGCCACAGCAATTGTGAGACATAGGTAAAAAATTAAAGATTGGTCAAACCCCAATCCCCCAGTTTGTAACGCAGGTTTTCTGGTATACATTTGTAAATAGCTCAAGCTGAGATAAACCCTGATGACATCACTATGACATTATCAGGGTTATTTTCTCACGGCATATTCACATTACAGCGGAAAATCAAGGTATCACTGTACCAAACGGCGCCACCTTAGCTACAATGCTAATGTTGCTAGCTGTAGATTGCTATGTTTCAGTGACTCAAATTGTGTTTTTGCTGCATCTGCATGCTTATGTTTCGCTATTATATTTGATCTGGTCTGGTCTTATCAGGCCAATTTGTTATTGTAGAGTTCTGGACATTCAGAAGCACAAGTATTAAGTTTCAGTCAAGCAGTGATCAACAGCGACTGGCTGCACCCACAAAGGTCAGCGCAGCTTGGGTCAAAGTTTAACAAATTTTAACTTTGGGTGCACCCCCCCACCCCGTTCGGTGCACTGCGGACAATGGCACAGAGCCGACCCAAAACACCACATACACAATAATGGAGGACACGTGCACAAAAGCAGTTTTTCCGCGATAATGTGAATACGTCATCAGCCTTGACAAAGCTCCTCCAGAGCCACCAACCACAGGCTCATGATGAGTAAACTAATCTTAATGTGTGAAATATGTGGAGTGTCTCATTACAATATTGCACATTCTTTCCAGCCAATTCCTTTTTGTAATGATAATGCACTGTAATGTATTACTCATGTTGTCCCATGTGCCTCCAGTGTTCAGCCCCAGCATCGTCAACATCCACATTAAACATCCTCCAGAGGCCTCTGTCCAGGTCCACCAGGTGTCTCAGCTGGACAACTACCACAACAACGGGCACCAGCTGAAAGGTTCCCAGTCTGGCTCCTCTTCATCCACCAGCTATAGATACCACCACACAGAGAGCAGCCAGAAGATCCAGCACCATGGCTACAACATAGTTTATCCCAGCCAGCATGGCTACCAGGTCCCCCAGTACCAGCCCGTCACCTCTAAGAACACGCTGGGTCGCTGCTTCCAGGAGACTGCAGGGAGTCAGGTACACTGTCAGAAATGTCTACTGTATTTTAGCTCAATACAACTGAAGAACATCTGATGGAATAAGTAAGGTTTGTGTAACCTGTAGCAAATGAAATACAACCAAAAATGTTAAACAAAGTTGAAACTAGCTTGAGGTCCCAGGACGGCCGATGGTCCACCTCAGAGAAGCCTGAATGAAAAGAGGAAAGAGAGAAGAGGGAGATAGGCACACAGAAGGTTACAAACAGAAGGTTAAAGAGATGCAGTGGTTTTCAGAAAGTTTACAATATTCTCATTGGCAGGACAAACATGGACTATAAGTACTGGGCTTCATATATTCATTGAGACTGACACTGACTCGCCAGAAGGATAATGGTAACAGGTACAAGGTCATCAAAGATAAGCATCTAACTGAAGGTTAAGGCAAAAAGGTGAGTTTTAAGTTAAGGAAAAGGCCCTGCAGCTAGCTGACTTCTTTTTAACAATGGTTACAGACAGGAGCCTTGTATTCTGAGAGCACAGGATGGGATATTAGGTTTAGGGAGATCGTACAGATATGGAGGGGCGAGCCCATTACAATTTTGTAAGTTATTAGTAGCACCTTAAAGTCTGATCTGACATGGATAAGGAGCCAATGAAGGAATGCTAAAATTGGTGTGATATGATCAAATTTTCTAGTTTTAGATTCTAGCTGCAGCATTCTGAACCATTTGAAGTCTTTTAGTACTAGCATGCGGTAGACTTGACAACAAAACATTACAATGATCAAGTCTGGATTAAACAAAGGTGTGAATTAGGATCTCTGCATCAGACATGGACAAAAAAAGACCCAATTTTAGTTATCTGTAGGTGTAAAAAGGCAGCCTTGGTGATTTCAGTAATGTGCTGATCAAAAGAGAGGGTAGAATTGTAACACCAAGATTCTTGGCTGTCGAACTTTGAGAAATCACACAGTTGTCAAGAGTTACTGTTACTTGATCAAACTGGTGTCGAGCAGGGCCAATGGCCAGCATCTAATTTTTATCAAAATTTAGGAGCAAGAAATTGTGACATCTAGATTTTCATAGCAGGCCTCTAATTTAATAAGTTGGAAATGATCACCTGCGTAGCAGTGGAATTTAATTCCATGACTGCATATAATTTGGCCAAGAGGTGAAATATAAAAAGAGAAGAGCAGAGGCCCAAGAACAGAGCCCTGAGGTACTCCATATTACACATCAGAAAATTCTGATGTAGTATTATTATGGGATACACACTGTGTTCTTTCAGATAGGTAAGCCTTTAACCATGTGAGCGCCAGGCCAGAGATGCCAGTCGCTGTAGGAGCATACAATAATCTAGTCTAATCTAATAAGTACTGAGGTGGAATCTGAATCCATGGTAAGCAGAAGATCATTTACCACACAGGCCCTGAAAGCAGACTGAAAACGTTCAAAAAGATTACTGTTCAGTATGTGGGCTGAAAGTAGCTGAGACACAACTTTTTCTAGTATTTTTTTAAAGAATGGAAGGTTACAGACTGGTCACTAATTATTTAGACATCCTGGATCAAGATGTGGTTTCTTAAGAAGAGGTTTAACCACAGAATTATTATACTGTAGCTAGTTGGGACAGTGCCAGTCGTAAGCGACAAATTAGCAGTATTAAGCATTGTAGGTCCCAGAAATGGCCAGAGATCTTTAAAAAGTTTACCTGGTAAGGGGTCAAGGAGCCAGGTGGTTGGTTTAGAAGTTAGCACCAGCTTAGACAGTATTTTGAAAGAGAGAGTCTCAAAATTTGTAAGAACAGAGACTAACTGGCATTCAACATACAAACGTTGCACTGCCGATTTTACAGAAGTAGCTGGAGATGAAGAACTAATTTTGTATCCAGTGTCAACTATTTTTCTGCAGAAAATTTAAAAAGCACTAGCACTATCATCTAGTCAAAATTTCAATATGTCCAATATTTTGGGTTATGACCAAAATACATGCAAAATTAATGACATCCCCACAGCTTCAACTGTACTTTGTGTTTAGTACTAATTAGCAAATGTTAGCATGATGGAGCTGCTAGCATGACTGTAGACTCCTAGTCCTCTTTTTTAACATGCGTCTGGCATAGTGGAACTTTTCTTTCTTTTTTTAATAAGAAACTCGAAACTAGCCACCTGAACAGTCAGTATCCATGCATTTACATGCTATCTGTAAAACAGCATGTTTTCTGCCCACCAGTATGGAGGCTGTGATATCATATGTCATAAGAAAAGGTTGATTTAATTTTCATCTCTGTGCACCTAGCACAGAGAAAAATCCAAGACCTGTTAAGCCTAAATTAGTGCAACATTTGAAAGCACAAAGACTAGAATAGGCTAGTAAAATTGACTAATTTATGGTGCCACAGCCAAAACAAAGCAACCACCCTTGATATCAATAGGACATCCACCCTTGGTGGTTGGTATTGATATAAAGTCCTGAAGATGAGGAATGTAAAATGAAGAACAGACTTATATTTTACAGACTCACTGTAAAAATTCCCAATGTTGAGTTTAAGTGAAGGTCATAAATCCTGAGTCACTCCATCACCAGGTCACATTTTGCAATGCAGGTGCTGCCATGAAGATAAGGGACTGTCAGTAAGGGGGGGCTGGAGAGGAAAAGACGTATGTGTCCTTATCTGTATGTGTGGCTGTCTGATTGAGGGTGGATGAGGTGTTTGTGTGTTTGTGTTTGACACAGAGGACTCAGACAGAATACAAAAACATAATTTTTTATTAAAATCTAAATAATAATTCATCCTCTTCCAACACCTTTCTTTCTCTGCCACTCTGTGCAATTGTACATCTGTATGTTTCAGTGTGGGAAGGCTCTGCCAGGTCTCATTAAGCAGGAGCAGTGCTGTGGGACCATTGGGACTTCCTGGGGTTTCCACAAATGCCAGAAGTGTCCAAAGAAACCCTGTAAGTACAGCTGTTTTTCTCAGATGTTGTTCCGGCTTTTTGTCTTTGTGGACACGTGATTGATACAAATCTCTTGGAAATTTCTGCATACCCCTAAATATTTTGTCAGGTTCTAGATGTCTGTGAGGTTCAACATCAACCTATAAACTCACAACATTTTCAACAGCTTGATAACAAATAATTTTAAAGGCCTCTGCTAAATCCCATTTTTACATATCAATCTGAGCTAAATTCTCATTATTGAGGGGTGTGTCTTCATAATGAAAAATCAGCATATTGTATGTTTGTCATCTGATCATAATTGAAATTATTGGACTGTTTTACTTCTTCATATACATATTACCGAGTGAGCAAACCTTTAACAGCATCAGAAAACATTAAGACATAGTTGTTGTATAATTTTGTCTGCTTATTAAAAGACCTGTCAATCAGTTAGGGAGTGACAGCAGGTTTATATCCTGTGGTTGGGTGGTGCGGTGACTCCTGTGTTTACATTTGAATCATGGATTGTGCCTTTAAAATAGCTTTGGAAACGGTTTCAACCTGACATCAGAAAGATATTTTGGTACCAGTTTCACTAAAGTGACCTTGTCTTATAAATACACAGATGTCTATAAAGATTACTAAATGATTCTGTCTATGTCCTGTGACACACAACATGTAGCATTTAGCAATCTTCCCAAGTTGGTCCTTGAAACTAAATCTAAATCCCTCTGGATCTGTGGCCCAGTGTGAGTTCAAGCAGCATTTATTTACGTGAAAGTGTTAAAAGACACCTAGTTTAGACAGTAAATGCTAACGTCATACTTTTAATTGGGCACTCCACAAATGTTATACATTAAGATCAGCACTGGGTTGCACCAGCTATATGTAAGTTCAAACGTAGCATAGTTTGAACGTAATTTCTAAATTAGGTCGGAGTTTATGCACTACTAACATTTTAAGGGTTGTGGATGAGGAGAAGCGAATTATACTGTCAAGCTAAATATATAGGGTTAGATAACTTTCTAATTAACAACTAGTAATTTAACAGTTTGCCAGTGTAGACTGTCATTATGTGTTAATGTAACAATTTCATCTGCCCAATAATAGGGAAACATTATATTACCCTGTATTTCACCGCTCGCTGTCACTGTTGTTACTGTGCACTAGCTGTAGATTAAGGTTGTATAGTTATCACCTTGTCATAATGCTTTGTCCTAGTTACGTACCTTTTTGTTGTTGTTTGGTGATTAATATTAGCTATTTTTAGCCGTTAGCCTGTTCGCTACTGCTTAGCAAAGTGTTCAAAGACAATTGGGCACGAGAGACAACACGGTAATGTTATTGGCCACAGGAAGTGAAAACATCATTTTCTGCGACAGTATTTTGGTTAGTGTGGACTTAATGCCAGAGTAGCTAAGATGAACCTTATGTCTCCGTGGTGCAACCAAACATCAACACAGCTTTAGTATCAAACTAACTAGTTTCAACGTATCGGAAGGCTGCAGTTTACTGGTAAATACTTTGTCAAGTCTGAGAAAATAACCCTGATGACATCACTATGGTGTCAGCTTGGGCTTGGAGACTACAAATAGAAAGCTGGGGATGAGAGGTTTGAAAGATGTGGCTGTTTACAAGGCAGGGAGGGTCAGTTAAAAGTTTTTATTCTTTACTGTCTTTCTAAAAAAAAAAAAACTTTTTTAACTTTATTTCATCTTTCAAAAACTGAACATACACAATCAGTTCCGTTCTGTTACCTACTTCTGTGCTTTTATCCAGCTGCTATCCCCTCTTCCAAAAGTTGAAACAACATGTCCAGGAGCATCTCACTATAGCCGGCCACTGTGGTGTTGAGAACAGTGGTGTATCAACTTTCCGAGCAGCCTCATCACCTCTTATTTCCCACACAGTATCTTTGGCAGCAGTCAGAATTAGATCTTCACTGAAAGTGTGCAGTTTCTCTGCAGAGGTAAGGTGATATGAGGTTAAAAAGCACAGCCTCAGGGCTCAGTTAGGAATGTCCTAAGCTGCTTTAAATTACATTATTTTGTTTGTGTATTGTTGTTGCAAGTGACTTAATAGTCCTGATGGCCTAAAACACAGATAGTCTCAACACAACTGAACAGCTAAAACTACTGAAAGGAACTGATGCTTTAAGAAACTACTTTAAAGATAATTTATTCAACAAATAAAATTTAGCCTGGACTATACTTAAAACGAAAGACAGCGTGAAATGTCCAGCCTGCTTTTACACAGCTCAGTGAGTGTCTCTCACAGTCTTTCACTTCAGCTAGCAACAGGCAAAATAAAGATGCTGAACCAGAGCAAATATGAAACATTATATGACCCTTGTGCTGGTCCGGGTATTAAAAGACAGGTGACTGTCACCCAGGCAGTTATTTCCAGAGAGGAAAAGCACTAAATGCCTTGGTGGCATGCAGTGCCGGCCCTTGCTCCACAGGTCTTTTTAGAGAGCTTGTTACCCAGCTAAACTTTATGAATGTGTGTATGGGTGTGTGGGTGTGTGGGGGAGTTAGGGAGGGGGTTGCCAGCCTGAATGTGGCTGTGCTTTTTATGTAGTAGCTGGCTATTTAACCCCACTCCCTTTATAGAACTATGGAACCTCTCTTTGAAGCCAGAGCTATTGGATGTAGAGCATGAAAAGACACACTCTAGTGTAAGAGCTACAGGACTTCCCCCAGTTCAACTGAGGAGAGGGGGTGGGGGAGGTAGTTAGAATAATTTCAGAAATAGCTAAATACATAAACCTGCTGTATATAACCCAAAATACAAATATTGCTTATATTAGTCGTAGTGGTAAATAACTGGTAGTTGGAGCACTTTAAGGCTTGGATGGACATGACATTGTAGGAGACTGTTGTGAATCATCAGTGCAAAATATGAGCGACAATATCATAAAATATCTGGTTCTTTGATAAAAAGTTAAAGATCCATAAAACATGAGGAAAAAACTCCTAAGGTTCATTTTGGTAAGAGACATCCAAACACTGAGCTTATAATAAACTAAACTGAAGAATACATTCAACATTTAATTATTTAATTCTCAGATTCTGGGTCATTTTTGGATGGTTGAGCTGAGGCTTATTGATATAATAGTATTTAGTGTGATCTGCCATGCCGTACTGTAGGATAAAACATTATTTCTCAAAAACAAAGTTGAAGAAATTTAAACTGCTGGCCATAACATAAACCTAATATCATTAGATCATTCAGGAGACTACTATATTGGGTACTACAGTGCGTTGTTCTTGCTCTTCCATAGGTTGGGAAACTCACAAGAGACAAATTAAACAAAGAATGGTTCAAAGTGATGCAGCAGAGGCTGAGATATCCTGACTTTTAATCCCTAGTATGGGTCAAGCTCCAACCACACTGGATCTTACATTCCCCATAATGTAACTCAATCATGCATCTTTCCTTACACTCTCCCTTCCTTGGAAATGCCATCGTCTTTCAAACTGTACACCTCCAGTTTGTAATGCAGGCGTTTCCACAGGCTGAGTAGTACTAAGTGTGTGAAGTGTATCTTTAATTATGCAGTTTACACTAATAACACACTAGTTATACTTGTGTAAAGAGAAGGACAGAGATGAGCTTTTGGTGGGTCAGTAACAACATCAATTTCTGATGCATTCTATACATTAAAATTTAACTCAGTTCAGAGATGATTTAGATTTAGAACAAGTTCACATTTTTGGCCATAGTGTGCATTTCAAATATGACAAAATGTGACCTGTTTACCAGTAGTCACTCATGCCAACTTTTAGCCCACATGCCTCATAAACCATGAGACCACACCATGAGAAGGAAATTTCAGCCTTACTATTCACATATTTCTGTGGGAGTCACTACAAAGCCAGAGGTTTGTCCTTCCCTCTGTTCTCCTCCGGAATGGCAGGGGCATGAGTTTAGATTTTTTTTCCGCTTTACAGTGAAGTGTGAAACAGTCCATTGTGCCATGGAGACACTGGTAGCTGGTAGATAAATTGGCTTTATCGGCCAAACAAACATCGCCTTGTTGTTTCCTGTTGAGCAAAATATCAATCTGCTTTCAGGTATTTGGGTACCACCTCCCCACTGGTTCCTTTGTCGACCATTACAGTAGGGCCAAGTAGTTTGACTTGAGTCTGTGGTTTACTGTGAGCTACTGGCTGTCTGAGCAGTGCTCAGCTCTTTAGCCTCAAGCTCCTTCCCAGAGTCTTTTCATGTCTGTCTTGTGTTAACTCTTTATATTCTATATATGTTCATCACTATCTCTCCCTGTCATTCATCCTGTCTTCATCTGCTTCTTTATTAGTCAATTTAGTATCTTTTCAGCTCTGCTCAACACAGTTTTGTAAATAGGAGGGCATATAACTTAATTTACTTCAGTGATGGATAGAAAATACTATATGATACATTAACCGTTTGGTCTTGTAATATCCGATCCTGTTCATTTGTTACACTATTGTCATATTTTGAAGTATTTACAATTTTTGAGAGACAGGTTTTTGCAAGGTTTGTACAAAGTCTTGAAAGTTTGGAAAATGCTTAATTTTAACCGTTATGTTTTCAAGGTTAGAAATATGCTTGAATTCGAATATACTCTTTGAAAAATGCTTGATTTTCAACATAATCTGGTGTTTCATCCACACAATCACTCATGTAAGCCAAAAATCTTTTAATATGTGAAATGAAACAATCATATTTGTTTGTTGTCTCCTGGCGTCTCACACCAGATGCGGAGCAGACCGGAACTACATTGACTGACATGGGCTCCAAAATGAAAAGGGGGTGTTTTTCCCTTATGCTTCGCTCTGCTCATGAGGGCGACCATATGCGCTCAGATGATTGCTGTTGGTATAAAGGAATTGTGTAAACTTTATTTTTCGCAGTTGCATCTATAGTAACATGTTAGATGTGATGATAAAAGCTTTGAGAGTCTGAAATTTTTTGGTTTAGGTAAAAGTGCTTGAATTTGACTTTTTAGAAAGCTGTACGAACCCAGTTTTTGTCTGTGAAGCTGACTGGATATGCTTTCTAGTGAGTGAGACAGAATTGCTGCTCATGCTGTTGATGGATGAATTCAATTCAGTTTTATTTATATAGCGCCATATCATAACAAAGTTATCTCAGGGCACTTTTTCATATAGAGCAAGTCTAGACCGACTCTTTATATTTACAGAGACCCAACAGTTCCCACCATGAGCAGCACTATGCGACAGTGGCAAGGAAAAACTCCCTTTTAACAGGTAGAAACCTCGAGCAGAACCAGGCTCAAGGCGGGCGGTCATCTGCCTCGACCGGTTGGGTTGAAGGGGGGGGGGCAGGAGGAAAGAGAACATACAGCAGCACAATACAGTTCCACATAGGGATGTAAAGCAATAGTTGTGGTAATGGTATTGATGTTAATATTAACAGAAATAATACTAATAGCAATGTTATAATAGTAATACTAATAATAAGAGCAACAGAAGGAGAGAGAGAGAGAGAGAGAGAGGAGAGAAAGCACACAACTACGGGAAGAAGTTGAGTTAGTAACAAGCATTGATGGGATATGAGGGCGTACAGATGAAGAGGAGGAGAAAGGAGAGAGGAGCTCAGTGCATCATAGGAAGTCTCCCGGTAGTCTAGGCTTATAGCAGCATAACTAGAGAAGCAAATATTGGAGAAAAATGAACTCTTTTTCTGGTTCTTGTCAGTAAACGTGCCACAGCATTCTGGATCAGCTAGAGAGTCTTAAGGGACTTATTGGGGCAGCTTGATAATAGAGAGTTGCAATAATCCAGCCTAGATGTAACAACTAGTTTTTCTGCATCTTTTTGAGACAGGATGTGCCTGATTTTTGCAATGTTATGTTAGTGAAAAAAGGCAGTTCTTGAAGCATACATTTAATTGCTTCTTCTTAAATTTATACCTCAATTTGTCCTCTGTGTACATTATAATGAATTCCTGTGTGTTATTATTAATTCTTTCTTGCCATCTGTCTTAATTCAGTTCAGATATAAATGTTGGCATGTCTGTCCAAATGCAGTGTTTTTTCAACACTTTTTATTGCTATTTAGCCTAAAGCAGCTATAATCAATATTTTTATAAGAACAATGTATCAATTGACAATGTGAGACAGTGAGATTCAGCTTATTGTTCAGCTGTCCGGCCTGCAACTTTACTGTTTTGGTTCACTCTCACCACCATCCTAGTGTGTTTTCGGCCGACAGCAGACAGGCACAGTTAGCAACTAGCTAGTGAACATAGCATTTAGCAGCTAAAGAGCCAGATATTTCCCTCAGGAGTTGGTGGAGACCAAAAACAGAGCTAAAGGAGAGTCAATATTGGACTAACATTCAACACTTGGCCAGAAACATGACTCCAAGTGAATAATAATGTTGCTCCTTAACTGTTGGATGTGTAAATAAGCAACTGTTTGCTAACAGGTTCACCATATCAGCTTTAAAGGTGGTGGTATGTCAATGTTGTGTTCACAACTTGTTTCTGCTGCCCCCAAGTGGCCAAAATAAATCAGTTATTGCAGGTTTAACATGTTAGCTGGTTGTTCTTAGGTAGCATTATGTTGGCTGATAGTTGTTAGCTGTCAGTGTTACAGACAGAAGTAAATATAGCTTACTTGCTTGGGACTGGGCTGTGTTGAGTGTGTGGGTGCAAGTACAAACGCGTGTGGTTCTCAAATGCTGGAACACACTGTTGAGCCTTCCTGGTGTCGGGGGGCCCAACTCAACGAAACGTTACTGTGTGCACACCTGATGCCTCTGTAGACTTGCCTGAACTCTTACACTCACACACAACTTCATATTGAAACCATGTTCTTTTCTTTGGTAAGACTGGGTTAGAGAATGGTGTCGCGTGTCAGAATGCTCAGTAGATTTATGACGGCACAGGCTGATAGCCACTGAAGGGCCAAAACATTATTTAACATGAATACTGAGCTTCCATAGGAATGCTCACTCAATTTTTGGCACATTTTACTGTGTATGTAACTATAGTGTTGCGATCTGATTACAAAATTAAACAATGCAAAACATTAATGAACTAGCATGCAACAAATAAGCATATAAATTTAAAATACTTTTGAAATAAAGAAAGATATAATTTGACCAGGTCTCTACAGGCAACCCACTTAAAAATACTGAAAGAATGAGTGATTTTAAAATTCTTTTAACTTGTTAAGGAGACATCTTTAAAACATGAAGGAGCAGAGAGTTTATTATTTTAGGGCCTTTAAATTATTTAAAACATTGATTGGATGGTTTGAGACACAGGATGTCTGAGAAGACAGAATCTGCAGTACAGTAAATGTAGAATAGTCTCAGAATTGATACTTGCATGTAAATGTATCATGAAAAAGCTGGAAAACGAAGTGTTTCAAACTGATCTGAGAGGCTGGTGCTCGCAAATTGTTGAAAAGCTACATATTCCTCAACTAAAAGGCATTTTTAAAATTTAAACTGCTTTATGGATCAATTGTGGCAAAAATATCAACAAACCTGAACATTTCAGAAACGACACTGACTTGATATCTGATGACAGAACCTGCCACACTGCAAGAGAAATGTCATAGACGATGGGGTGTGGATGATGTTTGTAATGTATTTTTCACATGTTTGCTCCCTTCTCTTTTTTTATTCTCTACATTCTCCTCTCATCAGCAATCCCTCTGATAGATTGTCCTCAAGGTTACAAGAGAATCAACAGTTCTCATTGCCAAGGTAAGAGCTTTTGCTTTTGACATTTGTGGTTTTAAATATCTCATCGACTATTGGATGGATTGCCATAAAATCTGATACATACATTCATGTCCCCCCTCAGAATTATTTGTAATCTAGCGCCATCATCAGGTCAAAATTAAATTTTGTACAATAGTTTGGTTCCTACTGCATAGGTTCGCAAAGACGTTTATGTCTATCTCTGCAGAAGCACAATTCCAGTTTAAAGGTGGGGTAGACAGTATTTTTTTGCTGTCATTTGGCAAAAATGCCATAATAAGTGTTCAGCATATTGTAATTCAAGTGGTCTGAGAGAAAACCTCTACTTCTGCACCTCATCTTGGCTCTGTTTTCAGGCTTTAGAAAATCTAGCCTGTGATGGGAGACTTAAGCCATGTCACTTAAGTGTCAGGTGGTCAGCGCAATTTCCCATAGACTGGAATAAGAACTCCCACTGCATCCGTATTGTTATCCAATTTTACCTAAACAACCATTCAGATGAACAGAAAGCACATGGTTACCATTCAAGTACGTGGCCTCAGACTAGGGCTGAACAATTGATCGAAATATTATCGAAATCTTAATATGGCCAAGTGCAATATCCAATTATTTTTCAGTGAAAATGAAATGCAAAAAATACCATTCCTGCTAAAAGCATGACTCATCGCAATATCTGTCAAAAGAATTGCAATATAATTCTTTTGCATATCAGCCTTACCTCAGACACTTGAAAGTAAGCACTACATTCCACGACTTTATTATTACTATCATTATTGAAGTCACTAAAAACTAAGTTTAGTAAAAATGGACTGCCTGTGACTAAATGAGCTCCGATTGGTCCACAGTAAATTGTAGATATGTACAGCTGTAAGAACGTACCATGGTATTCTTCATCAAACATCCTCGCCGCACAGAGGACATTTTGTACTACAGAGACTGTAACTTGGAAGATACCGACTTAATTTGATTAACTCTTTCACACAGAACAAATATATCCCTTATCACTTACATTGAAAGCGCTTTAGGAAGAGACATCTTAATAGGATTAACAGAATTGACTGAAAACCTGTTTCAGTGTTCATATGAGCACATTATACTGTTCTATTGGGAAAGTTATTCCCCACAATAATTTGTGGTTCTTTATAGCACCAATAGAGTAATAGAGTGCACTGGATTCACCATTTCCACTATTTTGGCACAGTGCCATGTTATCCACGGTGTTCCAGCTCTGTGGCTGGAATCAGAAGGGCTCTGACAGGAGAAAGAGAGGGCCTGTTGCCCATTCAGACTACTGCCAGACTCTGTGTGTGTGTGTGTGTGTGTGTGTGTGTGTGTGTGTGTGTGTGTGTGTGTAGTCCTAGACTTTGCTATCCCTCAGGAGGTGCTGGGACTCACTATAATCCACCACATCCTTTTCTTCTTATTTATTTTCAGCCAAAATTGTAAAAATAGGGCCCAGGTTTAAAAATAAAGAAATTACCCTTAAAGCCTTGTGTCCTCAGCAAGATAAGTCTGGGTAAGCAAGGTATATCGTCTGTGTCTAATAAATCCCCAGTAGTGGTATAGTTTCACACAATCCCAGAACATATGTTTACAGGTCCCTGTCTCTGTTTTGCATCCTGGACACATTTTAGAGATACTGTTGTTTATCATGTGGAGTCTCTGGTGTGAAGTAGGTTATATGAATAATGTTAAGTTTAAGTAAGAAAGGATTGAGCCTCTTTACATATCGATTCTCATTCACCGTCTATGAATCGTTCTTCATACATCTCTGCAGAATCTCAAGCTAGCTTTGAATGATGGCAGGACAAAATGTGTTTTATTCTCATCTCACTGCCACCCATGCACTTAAATTGAAATTGTCCAATTTTATAAACATCATATTATGAAATAAACAGCATGTGAAGCAACTGGCACAGAAACTAAAGATAAAAATGGGTTTCTTATATCAGAATAAAGCATGTTTCTATGGATTTCTTGAGGACAGGAAAATGATTGTACAGTCAACCATCATGTCTGTGCTTGGTTATGGAGATATCCTCTATTCTCTTGATGCAGTTTATCATTTGGCTTTGTGTTTCATTACAGGAGATCAATATTGTACTCATCACTGTGTACTATATGAAAAAGTCGGCTGGTCCTCACTAGCAACAAGAAGAGAACTACATTCTATAATATTTATTTAATGCCTTCAGTAGGGGTGACCTTGAATACTCGACGATTCGATTTAAGGAGCCTGATTCGACTGCCAATTTCACAGATGAATCATCGCAGTGGCTGGAAAATATGGTTATGAAACAAAGGATTATTCCGTTTGGGCTATATAGGGGTACTGAATGTGTGATTTTACGTAGAATTGCTTGGTTTCTCCCAATAAATCATGATATATAGCTAAGGCCACTAATGGGCAAACCACGGTCCGGATGCCGTCTTATCCAGACACAGATGCCGTGCTATCCGGGCCTACAACCGATAAATTATTGAGAATTATTAAACTTTGACGGAGCATTTCTATTTCAATGGCACAGCTTTTCTATCCTTTACAACACTGGTTTAGCGGCCCAGGAAACTAACAGACCAATTGCATGCATTGTAAATCATCTTACGTGATGCTACTCAGCCAATCAAATCTGTGCATTCCGATAAGTTCAAAACCTGTATGTCTCATATGTTTCGAGACCATGGCGATTATTAAAAGCAGGAGCAAAAAAAATATGAACATGATTTGACAATCAGTTGATGATAGGCAAGACTTGACCAATCAGATTCGTACGTATGTAAATTATGTAAATTCTTAGTCAGGGACATGCCTAGTCTCCAGCGAAAACTGCCTCAGTATATCACTTCTCTTCTCAATTGATAACCATTGCTCACCAGACCAGATCTCAGGCCTGTTGAACTCTCGTTACCACTAAATACTGAACTTGGTCAGGCTGCCTTCCACTACTCTTCTCCTTTATAAATGGAATGAATTACAGAGGATTTTAAAACTTGAATGTCTCCTTCCACTGGCCGATTTTAAACTTTCAACTTTAAATCTATTGAGTGATGTCTGTGATTGTCTCTGATGCTGTGGGTACTTTTGTTTGTCTGGTTATCTTTGTTTTTTTCTTTTTCTTAACTCAGGTCTCTCTTGCAAAAGAGATCTTGATCTCATTTAAATAATATATAATTTGGGGTGTAACGGTACGTGTATTCGTCCCGACTTGTTTATCAGGTCATGGATAATATAAAATGTTTTTTTGCAATTCAAAACCTTATTTGTTATGTTCAGAACCAAAAACAGATTATTGCCTGACAATCTGCAGAGATTGTTTGTGATGAGATGAGGTGATGATGCTCACAGAAGGACATTTGATTTTAAATCTCAGTATGCACATACTACATTAAAACATATATGTATTTCAGTGTGTAGAGTGAAACTGGAATTCTCTGGGGAATGATTTTGAATGTTGTTCAACTATTATTCAATTTAAGAAAATGTTTACAGGCTAAATAACTGAACGATATGAACTTGATGAGTAATATTTGTGTTTAGTCTTTTGTCACTGGGTGTGTATGTCTGTGTTTTGATGTGTGCATCGAGGCACACACCTACACAAAAGCATTGGGAGAACATCTGTGGTAGACCATTTATGTTTTGAGAAGGAGGCAGGTAATATAAGATTTTTCTTCTCCCTGCTCCTTTTAGATCATGAAATATGTATTATCATGTTTCAGACTGTAGCTTGTATTTTGTGAATCCACTCACTTCCAGTATCCAGGGGAGGTGGACTCTAATGGGCCAATTTTCTTAGCTTGTTTATTCAGAAGATGTGAAAAAGGAAAAACAGTAATTTACCTTCAGGTACCCCCTTTAATCGCTGTTTTACTCCAGTCTGTCCAAGCAAGGATTGACCTACCATGGTCAGTCCAATGCATGGGTGGTTTTAAAGAAAAGGGTTGATGCAGAATGAGTGATAACTGGCTGTCCAAAGAGCAAATGACGTGACATACTCTCTGATGCACATCTCTTTCTCTCATCTTGTGTACCCAGTTTTTTCCTGTCCTATACTGTAATCTTACAAAAGCTTGTGTGACAATAAAAGCTTGGATTTTAGTAATAGGATAACATGGAGGACCTCACCAATAAAAGACCAACCAAGAAGGCTGTCAACAGCCTATTAAAATGTGCTGGCTGAAAAGCTTGTGCTCCCTTTCACCTATAAACTGGATGTCATGGTGGGATACAGACATGAGTCACAGTCTGTGATATGGGCCAAGTGTGTTCTCACAGAAGGAATTTGACTCGCTAAAACTCGACACGTTTCACAGCAGAGTTTCAAAACTTCAACAGTGAGCTTCATTGTCCATCACGGTCTCAACAAAAAGAGTTGCGCTCTTTTTGCCTTCATGACTATGTTGGCTTAAAAGCTCAACTTTTGTCTTCTAAATCCAGGAATAATGTGACTTGATTTCTCTGCTGTATTTGAAGGGGCCTTTGAAATAGAAAGCCTGTTGAGTTATTCTATTGTGGTCAGTCTTGAAAGAGATGGCACTTGAAAAAGAAGCAGGTAGTGTTTTGCATATTGTGTTACAACCCTCTGATGTCTTGAGGTCTTAATGTCTCTAGGTGAGCGATGTAGAGAGAAAGGGCTCCCCAAATGTTTTGCGTGTTTATGACTCTTGAGACTTTTCATGCAACACAGAAGATCCACATCTCAGGTGTAAGTTAAATTGTTGCTGAATATATGAGCAGAAACACACAGATCTTAAGTTTGTTCCACCTCCCCTGATGGCGAGACCAGCAAGATGGTGTCCATGGCTTAGATAGCAGGGGTACAGCTAATGCACAAAAGGCTTGATACAGGGATGGAGAAACTATAAATACGATTCATCCCCAATTCAGTCTCCCTCGAGTCTGTTGCCAGCACAGTGGCATAGGTTCACTACCCGCACTACCATTGCGGGTATATAGCTGGAAATGCTCAGGTGGACTCTTGGCCTGTACATGACCAAGGGCCCAAGCTGCACCAAGGCTCCTGACCAATAATTGTGTTTTTCCTTCAATTGAGATGGAAAATGTACTTAAATAGTAAAACAACATTATGATATCTTTTATCGAGGTCCTAATGTCCAAATGCCCCAATATCAGTTGCAGACTTAAAGTGTGGTGTCAAATGTGACTTCCAATACATTAGGGTCTTTGGTATGGATGTCCCGATCAGTTTTTTTTTTTCCCTGTTCCCAATCCGAGTCCTTCGATATTGGGTACCTGTTGATACAGAGTCCGATCTGATACATATGCTAAAAATTGCTTAAATAGGTATCTGACACATGGAAATAACAACTGTAGCCTTCTAAATTTGGCCCACCTTATTTTTCATGAGCTATTTGATCCAAATACTGAAGGTCCTGAATAAAAACTATAAAGCTGATAAGCTTAAATTATTGATATGATATGGATGAACATTTTACTGACAGAATGTGACTTCTAAAACTGACGTGACCTGATTTGCTAGAGAGAAGGCGTTGTTGGAGTTGATGGGACTACAGAAACACAAAGAGAGCACACAAACCTGACAACAGCCAAGTATAGTTTTGGCCTGCCATCAACTTACTCACTGAATTAATGTTAATTAGCAACAGCTGATATGACCTGCCGCTTGCAGTGACGGTCGAAGCGAAAGGGGAGTTAACAGCTTTGTTACCGTCGCTTAGCGAATCCGTGTATTTTGCCAACCCAGGTGTCAGAACAGACTCAGTTACTGGTGTGACCAAATCATTTTTCACATTGACACACTCTAATTTTCACTCACATATGGAGCGAAATGTTTGGGTTTGGATAAGCTTTATATTAGCTGAAACCGATCAATTCAAATATGCCTGTATCGACCCAAGACACTGATCCTTAGGTCCTTAGGCTTTTTGAAATGGTTTGGCAGAATCCAAGATGAAACTACAAAGGACTTAGAACACATACCTCTGCCAAGGCACGCAAGACTCAGATTTTGTTGTTTAATAATAGAAAATGATTAGAAATGTTTTACCTGCATATGGATCAGGAAAATATGCAGTGAAAGACAATCCTGGGATACATGTGCCAGATTTCGTTTGTATTACTTAGTACAGTAATTGAGAAAGTAGTGAAACTTTCTGTCCCATCTTGCAAAGTTAACAAAGATCCCTGGATTGATTGTGTTTTAATTTTTTGTTGATCCACAGATTTAGATGAGTGCCAGCTACAGGGTGTGTGTCCTAATGGAAACTGTCAGAACACCGTGGGCAGCTACAGGTGCATGTGTAAACCCGGCTATGTCCCTGACCCCACGCTCACCACATGCATATGTAAGTCAATCTACATTGTTTATTTCAGTTTCTTTTTCTCATCACTTTCTCACTGATTATCATCCAAACCCAGAACATTGCAGTGCAGTGTCAGACTGAGCAAAAACCTTATATTGACAAAATTGAATGCAATACATTTGCATGCTGGTCTCTGATGTGCAGATGTGCTCATACAAAAGCTTTCCTATATGAGTTTGATATTTCCCATCACTTTATGACAGAAGACATGGGAAATATAATTTTCATTGTTTCCCTCTGCTACCTGCTCCAAGGTATAAGCATAGCAAGGGCTGCTAGGAATGCGCTGCTAGGAAGTGTGTGTTTGAGAATATGCATATGAATACAGTGCATGGATGAAAGCATGGTGTTTATTGTATAATCAGCCCCTCAAGCATGTACCGCAAGGCCCAACATATAGCCAAACCCAACATATGTCTCTCATATAAAAGGAGCAGGACGGAGAGGATGAGGAGAGAGAGGAAGAGATAAAGGAGAGAATGGTGGGAACAGAGAGAAAATGTAGGTAGTTAAGCAAGTGCTCATACACAAGTGTCAAAGTGATCAATCTTGATCATGATTGAACAGCGGTGTTGATCATCAATTTCCCTTAGTCCTGACATGCTATGAGCATGTGTTCCCCCGGTTTTGCATTGCTTCAAGTTCCCATGTATCTGTTTGTGTGTGTGTGTGTGAGAGAGAGAGGGGGGGGTTGGGGGATGGGGTTGTGTCCTGATTCTCTTTTATCTCATGGCTAATGAAAGCCAAGTATCCATTCATCACCATCACTGTAGCAAATCTTTTGCCTGGAGTTCAACTTTGGTGAACTTTGACATATGAATTTGTGTCGTTGACCAATAGCAAACCGTCTTGACAGTGCTGACCTTTAAGAGAATGGACAGCTTAAAAGCCCAAAAAGGAGGAAGCTATCATAGCCTATTACCTGTCTTGCATCATCCATTTTTATTTATGAATATGAATAATGAATGATTTGGAGACAGTTATGAGACAGGAGTAGATGATACAGATACTGTACTTCTTACTGTGTGACTGTGCTAGTCATACTACCTGCTAGTAGTATGTCACCAAGCATCCAGCACTAACCTTTTTTGTGAGGACACATGGATGAATTTTGCTTTGCCACTTTCTGGTGTGACCAGACCTTAAGGCAATTTTCCATGGGCCCAGTATAGCCTGCTTTAATTGTGCCAGGCCGCACCAAGTTGTGAACATTGCCTCACAGCAGGGGATAACCCCATTAACCCACTCTATTGTGGTCCTGCTTGGTAGCAGTTTTGTGTAACTCTTCCGTTCCTGTTTGTACTTTCAGATATTAGCCTAACACAAACTGGTTCACACAAAACACTTTCTTCTAGCAAACCATTAGGAGGCTTTATTCTGAAGCAGTGCAATGCATTTGTCACAGAGTTAGTGGAACACTGTTGGCGTCACTACCTTTAAGTAAAAATTCGCTATTTGGTCAGCAGATCAGTCTTAAATATTGCAGAGAAATAGTACAAGAAGAAACAGCCACAGTGAGCTGTTAGATAAGGATCTGCAGGCAACAGGCTCTTACTGAGGTGAACCAGCACAGCTCCAACATGTCAACAAGGTAAACAACACCTTTTACCTTGACATGTTGTCCTCTAGAAAACCTTTCTTGCTGTGAAAGCACGGCTTGAGTAGTCGCAGTTGCTCATAACTCAGCTCAGTGTGAATATCTCCCCGCAATGCATAATTGAAAAAGCAAGGTAACTTTTCCAAACTATGTATGCTTGAATCGGACTAAGTCTTATGATATGTCTTTTGACCACATCTAAAGGCAAAAGGGTTTATAAGTGGTCCAAATGGCCACAGTCAAAAGCACTTTTCTTTGAAGACTTGTCTGTATTTTAGTTTTTTTCATGTTTACCTAAATCCTTATCAGACACTGCCTCCCTCATGATGAAAAGCATAGCATGATACTGCAACCACCATGTTGTTTCTTGGCAAGTTTAATGCACAGCATTAAGACCAAAGAGTTTAATTTTTGTCTCATGAAACCACAGAAACATTTTCCTCATGCTCTCAGTCCTTTAAGTGCAGTTTGGCAAACTCCAGGTTGGCTGTCATCTGCCTTTCACTCAGGAGTGGCTCCATCTACTCACTCTGCCATAAAGGCCAGACTGGCAGAGTGCTGCAGGGATAGTTTTCCTTCTGGCAGGTTGTCCCATTTCTACAGACGAACCCTGCAGAGAGAGGCCATTGATTTCTTGGTTACCAGCCTGGCCAAGGCCCCCCCTCATTTTGGCCAGATGGCCTACTGTAAGGAAGGGGCAGTGTCAGACTTCTTTTATTTCACAATAATGGATTTTACTCTGCTCCTGGGAACTTTAAATGTTGAAGCTTTTTTTTACCTTTCCTTAGGACTATGCCTTTACACAACTCCTTTCTGGAGGTCTACGTCGGGTTCTTTGACTTTGTTTTTGATCTGACATACACTGTGAACTGTGGGATATTATGTAGATATTATATGAATGATTTAGACATATGCCTTTCTAAATCACAGTGGACTGTAGTCATACATGGTGGCACCTAAAGGATAATCAAAGTTATCAAGAGCATTAAAGGAGTAGTTTAACATTTTGGTAAATATGCTTATTTGCTTTCTTTCCGAGAGCAAGATGAGAAGATGGATATCAGTCTCATGTCTGTGCATTAAGTATGGAGCTGGAGTCAGTAGGCAATTAGCCTAGCTTAGCATAAGGACTGGAAACAGCTAGCCTTGCTGTAGTTCAAAAATACTCCTACCAGCACCTCTAAAGCTCACAGAGAAATTGCTTTTTTTAAAGGGACGTTAACATGCTCTGACTATTTCTTGGTGAACAACAGCTGGCCCAGTGACTTCTCTAAGTCACAGCATTGTCACAGTGAGGTTGCCAGGTTTGGTACCATTCTGCCAGGTTTATAGAAACTGTTGTTCCTTAAGAAATAGTTCCAGCACGTAACTCCCCCTAAAACTACAAGAAATGGCAAAGTTGGTTGGTCGGTCAGTCAGTTGGCGGTCCACCACTTTGATCCAGACTGAAACAAAACATAACACGTTAAAAATAAAATGGTGAACATGGTAAACATATTACCGGCCTACCTACCTATAACATCAGCATGTGAGCACTGTCATGACCATGTTAGCATGCTGACGTTAGCTTAATTAAAGCCTCAGAACAAGCTTCAGCCAACCTTTTACAACAGTCATTCCTGATGTTTTGAAATCTGATTATTTGTAGCGAAAATAAAAGTATTTAACCAGTAATTTAAATGATTTAATCCAGGTAATGTTTCTGGCAAAAAGGAAAACTTAAACCGAACATTCTTGGTTCCCCTTGGAGGTCATTATTTTGTCCGTGTTCCACTTCGAACAGTTACCCGTTGGCGTTTTGTGAAGATGTTGGATCCACCATAAGACTTGAAATACACAAACTGAGCCAAACTCTTCTGCATGCCTTCGTCTTAGCCAGCGCCTGACTTTGATAGTGCATGAAGCATTGGCATAAAAACATTTTTTTTCATGTTTTTACTACAACATGTTGTCTGTGCTTTGTTGTGTTAGAATGTGTTTCTGTGTTTGGCTTTGATTGTTTAAATGTAGTTATGTGTGCCACCACAAAATGTTGTTGCCCGACTTCTCACTGTAAAAATATTTTTTCTTTATGCACTGGTGTTGTTTTAGAAATGTGTTTAGGCTGTGTTTGTGGCAGAAGTCTGTTCAGGTGAGAAGGGAAGGTTGCTTTGGTGAAGGGGACCTCTTTATTTCTCCACTCTCTGTCCTCTCTTTCCCCCATGTATGTGTCTCCTACACTCTGGTGCACCACTTCCTACACCTCCCTCCTCCTCTTTGTCCTCCTCCTGCGCTCCTCTTCAGCCAACACGCCTGCCATCCAAGAGGAGAAGGGGGCTTGCTTCCGTTTGGTCAGCTCAGGGAGGCAGTGTTTGCACCCAGTGTCTGCCCAGCTAAGCAAACAGCTCTGCTGCTGCAGTGTGGGCAAAGCCTGGGGCCCTCGTTGCGACAAATGCCCCTCTCCAGGAACAGGTAAGGCCCCCAGCCATGTCAGACATTTATCCTGTCTCAATGAGAACTAAAGACCCAAAAATCCCTGCCCAAAGCTTTCTTTTCTCACTTGTATGAAGAGAACATCATGCCCAACACCATTTAACAATCTTGCAGTTCAGTTTGGCCTTGCAAATCAGCAAAGGTTTATGCCTTAACACAGCTCATAGAACTGAGCAACATTCTGCTCCTCCTTGAAGTTAACAAGCCACAAGAGTAGAGGAACTGAGTACCGAATTTCTAGAGTGCAATCTCCAGAGATTGCAATGTTGGTCTGTCCACCACTTTGATCCAGATGAAAATATCTCAGCATCTATTTCATGGATTGCCATCAACTTTGGCACAGATATTCATGATCCCCTCAGGATGAATAGTAATCACTTTGGTGATCCTCTGACTTTTCATCTAGCGCCATCATCAGGTCAAAATCGTTATTTGTCTAATACTTTGGTTTATGACCAAATAACTTCTAAACTTATCACATCCCCATCAGCCTCGGATGTACTTTTTGTTTTGTGCTAATTAGCAAATGTTAGCATGCTAACACAATAAACTAAGATGTTGAACATGATAAACCTACCTGTTAAACATCAGCATGTTAGCATTGTCATTGTGAGCATGTTAGAGCGCTGACTTTAGCGTTTAGCTCAACTCACCGCGTCACAGAGCCGCCAGCATGGCTGTAGACAAACTAGAAGTTTACCTGGTTCACACTACTTCACAATGTATTTTGATGAAAGATTATTATAACAGCAGTGGAGACAAGATATCCTAATATACAAACATAATTGCAGGCGGAGGCAGTGTCTGAAAATCAGGACACTTGTTGGATGGACAACCCAATTTTCAATTGAATGAGTCACAGTGGCCACTTGAGTGCCACCTCAAACATCCACAGTGTAATATGTTGTTCATCTGTTGCTGTTTATGTTTCAGTTTGGTTGGTTACTGCCACCTCTGTGTTGACTACTACACAACAAAGTGAGACTTCCTAAACTAGACAAACCAGCTGTAAACACTGAGGTTTGTGGGTTTTTTTAAATGTAGAAGTAATTACTGTAGAGTGGTCTGTAATAATTTGAAAAGGTATTACAGTCTGTTACATAGGCATATTTGCTGATAAGCAAGGCCACATGAAATTGCTGTTCATGTGAATGATTTTTGGTGTGACAATTCTTTCAAATAGGAAATGCTCTGTCTTGGGATTATACTGTTATAATTATTGACAGTCTGTCAATATTCTACAAACAATTCTCTAAGGAGTGTTATTTTAAATTGTATGTGAATTTGATTAGAATTATGGAAAGGCACAATATAGAGAGAGTTACTTTCCGAATTAAGAGAAGTGTTTCACTATAGGGCTTCTCCCATAATGACAACTCAAAACTTCTTTTAAAGTCAGGTTGAAGTATCCATGAAGAACTATGTGTTTGAAACCTGCTGAACTTTTAGTGTAACAGAATTTAAATTAAGGCAGTATTATGTAATGTAATGAAATGAAATATGGAAGTTGAAATCCATCAGCATTGTAAATGTATGCACATTTACTAAGAGCGAGAGCACTCTTAGAGAAATACATTTTAATACTGTCCTGTATTAAAAAGTCAGGTATTGAGCTACATTAAGCCTTTCTTGCAAACAGAAACCATTCTATTTCCAGCACTATTTATGACAACAGCAATTTAGCTTCAGGATCATGAACTTGAATAAAAGACAGGAAATTACAAAAAAAGAAGGGAAAAAAAGATCCTATGTGTGTCCCATTCTTTTATCTCTGATATTTTCTGTCTGCATGGGTTTCACAGCTTGGCTAAGTAGTGGCTTTTAGAGTTGCTTTTAGATTACATTAGCAACGCCTTTTGCAGTAGCTGTTATCAAACCCACTTTTGCTACTTTCCTGTTTATCTTTATTTTATTTCCACACAACTCATTATGTCAGCACAGTTAAGTCAGGCAATTAATGTTTTGGGCTGTTGCAGTTAGTTGTATCCCTAAGATGCCTGTGCATATTAATGTATTTTAAATGGTTTGGTTGTGGCAGGCACATGTCACCTTTAAACCTTGTGTTTTGTCAGCAATATATTTTGCAGCAATGTGTGTGGAGGTTTAGGTGGAATATATAGCATACAGTTTGACTTTGGAAGCGCTGATGCATTATGTCATTGTTAGAGAAGCAAATACAGTGCTTGGAGAGAAATAAGTAGTGTCTTACAGTTTGGTGGTGAGTAATGTTGAACTTACTTGCTGGCAGTCAGAACTTAGTTATTCTCTGTCAAGGAATTCAGACACTTGTTATCAAGGTCATCACCTTAATTACACCAGGTTATCTAAATATAGCTAGTTAGATAGCTTGCAAGTAAATGTAAATCTTAGTGATGGTAATTAGAATCATGTAATGCTCCTTGTACCCTTGACCTTTTACTTCCTTTACCAGTGTTTGTTATAGCTTGAATGAACTGCATATTGTTTTTAACACTGAGTACAGAAGGGGTTTGCGGCTTCCTCATGTTCAAAATAATGTACCGCTGCGTGCTGATGAAAACAAGCCAAGCATTCCATTACGCAAGAGCATTTGGTCTTGGAACAAGCATATGCCTTGTCTCTGTCAAAGCCTGAACTCTCTGCACTACTAACATATTCTTGGATGCCTTTAGAGATACTTCAAGTAGAGATTATTGTTTTTTTAGATTCTCCAAGTTCCTTGTCTTGCCAGTTCTCAGAGTTTTGCCAGCATGGTACAGTAAAGTAGGTCATTATGACTACAAGGGCTGGTATCAGTACTCAGTTCATTCAAGTTATTGATCAGATCAAAAATGATTCTCAGCAGCATTGTAGAAATGCCAGTTAATTCCTACATTTAGTCAAACTTACAGCCAGCATTGAGTTCATGCCTGCATGGGTCTTTACCTGAGACCCAAACCCGGCGAGAGAAATTTCTTTATGAATTACATAGATAACCAAACCCCAACCCCTTCAAGCCTGAAGATTTGTACAACAATATGACCCCAACCCACCCTGAAACCTGATACTTTGTCGGGACCCATCGGGGTAGCAGAACTTAAAGAGTTATTTAAGGCTAAAAAATCCAGCAATTCTGTCCTCAATCAACCATTAGCAGAATCGGAAGATTAAAAGCATGCCAATGAGATTACTAGTTGTAGAAATACTTCTGAGCTAGTACACTTAAAATGTCTGTGAACCACAGTCTTGGCCATCAGTGAAGATGGACTCTTTGGGGGACTGAAGTCGATGTCACTGATTTAAATTCTGGCCAGTATAGACATTTATTCCTGATAGGAGTTATATAAGTAACTACAGTTCTATAAATTCTGGGTCACTGTCAGATATTATATGTAGGCATTGAAATGTCTTATAATGGCTGAAACATGTCGGTTTAGCTGTGTGGTGGTAGGTGGCGTTGTGGCGGTGGTGTGTTTCAGGGTTCCAATGCATTTTTTATTTGTGAAGGGGGTGTGTCCAAGCTAAAATGGGGTGTTATGCTACTCTTTAATGAACACATATTTACAGCTGCTACACTGTAAAAGTCATTCAATGCTGCCGATACTTAATGTAAAATGTTTAAAGGGCATGTCTGTCTGCAGAAAAAAAACAGTGGGTGGTCTTTTGGTTTTTGGACAATTTTTAAGGGGGGCTATAATGAAGTCTAATTCCTAAGTATATTGCTCAAAATTAATGACTGGGTGAAGTGGGTGAATTATATCTATTTACGAACATGAACAAATTGGGAAAGAAGAACACATTTGCACACAAAAGGTTCTTAAGGCACCACTTGAGAGAGGTGTTTACTTTCAAGCCAGTGCGAAGCAGCTACAGGCACATAATCTACAAGGAGGTGTTCTGCTAGCCACTGAATGCAAAATATTAGTTACATCAGTTTTATTATTAGTTAGAAACTGGAGCTTTCCTGATAAGAAAACTGACTGATATCATTGGTCAGTATAAGCCTGTCATAGATATGCCTGTATTGGTACACATGTCAGCAGAAAGGCTTGAACATACTGAAGTTGATGTCAAACAGAGGAACATCATCAGCATATAGGCTGATTTTCTGCCTTTTCTAGAAACTGGACTGGAAACTTAAAGGACTGTTATACAGCTAAATAAGAGATGTGGACTGTAATGTGATTTCAATGAGTTCTTCATCATCTCTCCATGGGAACTGACTGTTTTATTGTATTTAATCATTGCATTCTTAATTTATCTATTATTTTCTCTCTTTTTAGATGTCATTATCTCATTAATACCTAATAAGACATGTACTTCTGAAATATACTGGTGTAAGAGTAGAGAGAAATCAGATTTATTTAAAATGTTGGGTGCACTCATGGAGACAAGACTGTCTTCATCTTAGTCTCCAATTTGAGCCACTAAATTAGAACATTCAGAGAATGTTCATAGAACGTGTGCTAGTGTTCCACAAGAGGTTTTGTTCTAGTACCTAACTTTTGGACTTTGTTATGAACTCAAATTATTATTTACTAGTTAAAATTAGCATTGTCAGATCCCTTGCAGTGTGTAGCTGTGTAGACTATAATCTCAGAGAAACTGTCACACCAACATTATTTATAATAGATATACAGTTAATGTTAAACTATTAACATTATCATCATGTGTGTACAATTGAAAAGATTTTCTTATTTTCACTTGTATGATAATCCCTTGTATTTTTTTTATTACGTAGATAAATTCAAAGAGATCTGTCCTGGTGGAATGGGCTACACTGTTCTTCCAAATCCACCTGTCAATAAACCAGTCACCGTTTACCAGGAGCCCATTGACCCACTACCCCCCCAACCCCTGCCAACACCAGAGAGACCAGTGGAGGCTTTTGGCAAACCAGAAGACATTATACCAGGTGAGTCTCTAGCATGTAACATTGCCAGTACATGTTCAGTTGGTTTAGTTTAATTTGATATGTGTAGCACAGGTGAACACTAGCTTAGTACGAGGAAGGGAAGTTGGGCTGGCGGCAGCGGATCCGCCCGGCAGCGGGTAGAGAGTACGTGGTCCTGGTACTACGCGGTCCTGGTACTACGCTTCATTCTATTAAGCACAGTGTTTTTAAAATTCTAAGTACAATGCAGCCTACCGGGACCACGGAACACGTGTGGCTGCGGTTAACTGTGTGTAGCGTGGAGGGTGGGGTGCTTAAGTGTGGGTCCGCCGGTTCGACTGAAGCTAACAGCCTGAGCCTCCGACAGATGAATTACGCGCGGCTGTATGTGTTTTGTACGCGCATCCAGAGACCGGACAGGCAAGGTCCCTGATGTTTACCCTTCGGGCGGCGTGGTTTAGGAGAATCCTCCGCTCATCCAGGTTCGCCACATTGTGTGTCCGTCTGAAGTGATTGGACAGTGCCGCAAAAGCCTTGAAACAGAGAGGGCAGGTGGAGGACTTATTTGGAAGTGTCATTGCTGAAGGAAAAAAAAAGCGATTAGACCGCTGTGATAAACATGCAATTTCCCATCGAAATCGGGGAGAAGAGAAACACAACCTACCTCCAGCGTGTTCTGCGGAAAATGAGGGAAAACCAAAGCCGAAACTTCACTCTTATGTGCGGAGTGAATTTCCATATCCGGCTGGAGACTGCCTGTGACTGACTGAGACCAGAGACAAAGGTGAAACCGTTTGCCATTTGGCGTGCAGATAATTGAGCTGTTCCAGGCCACCACGTGAGCAAAAAAACACGCCCTCGTTGGCCTCACGTGAGACAGGAACGATGCCTCTATCCTGGGCAGATAATTCTGAAGCACCCCCTGAATAATAATTAAAAATAAATAATAATAATAATGATGATAATAATAATCACAGTTCTCCACAGGCCGTGTATCGCCGCGTTTTACGCACGGGGGACGCACTGCCTGCCGGGCTGTCTCCGCTAAAGCGCAGCTGACATCTCTGGAGGTTGTGAAGCGCGTTCATAGCTGTCTCTCCACAGGCCGTGTCTCGCCGCGTTTTACGCACGGGAGATGCACTGCCCGCCGGGCTGTCTCCGCTAAAGCGCAGCTGACATCTCTGGAGGTTGTGAAACGCGTTCATAGCTGTCTCTCCACAGGCCGTGTCTCGCCGCGTTTTACGCACGGGAGACGCACTGCCCGCCGGGCTGTCTCCGCTAAAGCGCCGCTGACATCTCTGGAGGTTGTAAAGCTCGTTCACAGCTGTCTCTCCACAGGCCGTGTCTCGCCGCGTTTTACGCACGGGAGACGCACTGCCCGCCGGGCTGTCTCCGCTAAAGCGCCGCTGACATCTCTGGAGGCTGTGAAGCGCGTTCATAGCTAGTGACGCACGGGCCCCTCTGCCCGTCAGCCAGTTCCATGAGACCGGGGTGGTCCCGTGACGCACGGGCCCCTCTGCCCGTCAGCCAGTTCCATTAGACCGGGGTGGTCCCGTGACGCACGGGCCCGTCAGCCAGTTCCAGGGCACCGTATTAAATCAAAAATCACAGTCCTCCATAGGCCGTTGCTCGGCGAGGTTTACGCAGAGGAACGCGCACTCTCTGCCGGGAAGGCTAAGCTGATGCGCCCCTGAAATCTCTGGAGGTGGTGAATCACGTCCACAGCCAGCTCCAGGGTGAGCCATGAACGCTGGCTCTATCCTTTGCGCATAACACTGAAGCTCTCCCCCCTTGCTGAATTAAATTTAAAATAAAATTAAATTAAAATCACGGTCCTCCATAGGCCATTGCTCGGCGAGTTTTACGCAGAGGAACGCGCACTCTCTGCCGGGAAGGCTAAGCTGATGCGCCCCTGAAATCTCTGGAGGTGGTGAATCACGTCCACAGCCAGCTCCAGGGTGATCCATGAACGCTGGCCCCTCGCGATTTTGACGTTCGGGAAACCGCTTGACATTTGGCGTGCTGACAAACGGGGACGTATTTGTTTCACAATTGTCAAATTGACAAAGGGGCCGCTTTCTGACAGGGGGGATGACAAAGGGGCCGCTTTCTGACAGGGGGTATGACAGAGGGGCCGCTTTCTGACAGGGGGGATGACAGAGGGGCAACTTTCTGACAGGGGGGGGCGGTGGAAGGGATTTGCTGTTTGGGAAACCGATTCAACCCGGCTCTTCCTGCACCCGGCATGCCAAACGCGCGTCATCGCCCTCCTCTCGTGCCACCAGGTCCAAGCCGGAGACCATGGCAGGTGAGGGGGTTTTGGCACGGAGCGCAGCCAGGAGGGCGATAGTTTTATTTCTCCTTACCCTATTTAAGTGGACCTCCGCCTCTTCTTTGCTGAGCTCCAGGTGGCTTTCCCTCAGGTGCCTGTCCAGTCTCGTGCTTTTGTACGCGCATCCAGAGACTGGACAGGCAAGGTCCCTGATGTTTACCCTTCGGGCGGCGTGGTTTAGGAGAATCCTCCGCTCATCCAGGTTCGCCACATTGTGTGTCCGTCTGAAGTGATTGGACAGTGCCGCAAAAGCCTTGAAACAGAGAGGGCAGGTGGAGGACTTCTTTGGAAGTGTCATTGCTGAAGGAAAAAAAAAGCGATTAGACCGCTGTGATAAACATGCAATTTCCCATCGAAATCGGGGAGAAGAGAAACACAACCTACCTCCAGCGTGTTCTGCGGAAAATGAGGGAAAGCCGAAACTTCACTCTTATGTGCGCAGTGAATTTCCATATCCGGCTGGAGACTGCCTGTGACTGGCTGAGACCAGAGACAAAGGTGAAACCGTTTGCCATTTGGCGTGCAGATAATTGAGCCGTTCCAGGCCACCACGTGAGCAAAAAAACACGCCCTCGTTGGCCTCACGTGAGACAGGAACGATGCCTCTATCCTGGGCAGATAATTCTGAAGCACCCCCTGAATAATAATTAAAAATAAATAATAATAATAATGATGATAATAATAATCACAGTTCTCCACAGGCCGTGTCTCGCCGCGTTTTACGCACGGGGGACGCACTGCCTGCCGGGCTGTCTCCGCTAAAGCGCAGCTGACATCTCTGGAGGTTGTGAAGCTCGTTCATAGCTGTCTCTCCACAGGCCGTGTCTCGCCGTGTTTTACGCACGGGAGACGCACTGCCCGCCGGGCTGTCTCCGCTAAAGCGCAGCTGACATCTCTGGAGGTTGTCAGAGACCGATTCAAATGTGTGCCAAGTGTCAGCCCGCGCCCTACTGTGAGCTAGAGGCTTGCCAACTGTTGAGTGTTTGGAATACAGGTTAATGAAGTCAAATGACAATAATAACTTTGGTGCTGTTTAATAAGATCAAAACAATGGCAGACCCATATTTATCCAATTATCCAGACACTTGTCCTAGTCAGGGTCGCTGGCAACAGGGTGAGCCAAGCAGCCCAAACATCATCTTTACATGGTCACTTCTTCTAGCTTCTCCCAGGTACCCCCAAGAATTCCTCGTTCAGCTGGGAAATTTAGTCCCTCCAGGTCTCTGCCACAAGTCTGTCATGCCCAAAACATTTAGAAAGGAAGGTATCCAGGAGGCAGACCAGTTGCCCAAACCACATCTGTTGGTTCATCATGTGGTTCATCGCATCTACCTCTCCACGCAGATTTATTCTTAAGTATTTAAAGTAGGCCATTATATTACTTAGGGGACGAAACTGCAAAAGCTAAAAAATGATAATAACCAGGTTCATCAGGGATGACAGATGGACTGTAGCCTGTTATGAACGTAGGAGTGACCAAGTGCACATAAATAGCATTTCCTACAGTGTGCAAGGTTTCCTGCATTAAACCCCACCGGTGAAATCATTTTTCGTCCTCACCGATATGTTTTTAAGCATCAGAGATTAGACAGTTATCCTGTGATGCATTATAATAGTATAAGAGGAGACAATAACGGCCTTGTTCCCCTAATTGACTCTTTGATTTGACATACTCACGTACGGCTGCTGCATCTAGTGGCCACGATTATCAAAGCAGCTTCATTAGTAATTTAATACCTGTAAAATAATTACTGTATGACTTGGTGAGAGAGTATAGTGACCAACCCTGGATGTCTTTCCAAAACGTAGCCTATCAACTTTTGGTGAATCAGTGCTATTATATGCCAATCTCAGAACCCATTGGAGATCGTCTGACGATGATTTAGCCTCTGGGGGCAACGGCCAATGTTTCGGGGCTTCCGATGGCTAAGACTTCCTCATCCGTGCGCCGGTCATTGTTTACAGTCCGGCTGTCGTCTGACAACAACTTAAATGCAGATACATTTTTTAAAAAGCTGATTAAAAGCTAATCTCTGGGGTTCTGAGATTGATAAAAGATTCTTATGCAGAATCTGTTTATAGAGATTGATAATATACAAATAGGCAGCATCATGATCACAGATTCACACTAGAGGGGATTATGTAAATTACACATGGTAGTAGTCTGTATGGGGATTATTTAAGGAAGGAAGTCTTCTGGGAATAAGCAAATATTAATAGCTAGTAAATACAAAACTAAATGTCACCACTTAACAAACAGACATCACGCACACAAAGGCAACATACAAATGAAAAAACCCTTCCCCTCAAAAAATGTGATAATATGTGATGTGTAACTTTTCTAACATTGAAGCTGAGGTTATCTCATTATAATTACAATGCTCAGCCTACTGTAGCCTATATATGTTGGTGTTGGTATGTCTCTCTTTGTGTTTTTTACTTTTTATTTTATATTTTAATGTTGTTTTGTACAGCACTTTGGTCATCTTAAGCTGTGTTTAAATGTGCTCTAGAAAAAAACTTTACTTACTGACTTACTTACTGTACCTCGGGATATTTCTGATCAAATAATGCCTATATGATTATTACACAGGCTACAGGTCGTCTGTCAACACTGGTAACCGGCTAGTAAAGGTTAATATCTGTCATAAACACTAAATCTCCTCAGAAATTATTAAAATTTCTGATGAAATTCCACTTTTCCACTCCGCAAGATACTGCGAGGTGCGTGCAGCGGTCACTTTCAGCGCATGCACACAGTGCAGGAAAGTCAGAAATCCACAACAAATCTGAAAAAAGTCTCAAAAACAGAAATTAGATTAGTTTTTTGGTTTTGATTTTCTATTTCATTTGATTACACACTTCAAAATGAAAATAGGAAAACGCATGAAAAAGTATGTTCAAGCCATGTTCATCACTTTTTAGTGTCCTCTGGAAACATCTGTGCTTCCTGCAGTGCGTTTGTGTATTTGGTTGTGTTTTCAGTTTTTACAGCGCGTTTCTGTATTGCAGTGTGTTTTCTAAATGCTGTGCATATGCGTTGAGCTCTCAAGGCCACCGTACTACACTGAGGGATGAACAGCAATCTCACTTGTGCAAATTACAGTTCCAGAGTAACACTAGAAACCCTGACGTACGATACCTCTTGCATGTGATTAGGAACCCAGATCTTAAAAGAAATAGAATTAAAGTGCTTTGGCTCACATTCCTTCAAACACAGCCCAGCCCACAGCCCTTCAGAAGAGCAAGAGAGCGGGGGAGATAAACCTGGCTGAGAGAGGGAGAGGAGCTTCACCCTCTCCTGTTATTATTCAGGACATGTTTGGCAGCCACCAAAGGAAGGAGAAACCTCTGCAACATCTTAGCCAAAGCCAGACTTTGAGTCCAAATTACTGCTAAGCTTCTCTGGAGCAGAGGAGAGCGGAGTTTTCCAGGCACACAGGACAGGCCTCAAAAACAACTGGACAGAAATCCACCACCCAAAACCTGTGTAGATTAGCGTTTGGATACCACCAGATAGTAATGTGGCGCCTGGCAGCTGTACACATTGTCATTTTTGCAGCAGAGAAAACCGTGCTGGGTGGAAGGAAGAGAGCAGGGACTTTTTTAGATCCCTACTGTTATATTTTAGACCTAAGAATATGGTCTGCAATGTTTATGACCTTTTCACAACATGGAAACCAGGGTCTGTGAATAATTATATGGGACAGTGTATGTAACTACCCAAGATAGTTACATACACTATATTATGTTACAAACTTACATTTAAAAATGTTTGTTTCTTTTTTTCTGTGGTCAGTAGCAACAACTGCACCAGATCAGGTAGGTTGGGCACTTTAAAGAGTGAACATGTTGAAGCAATTTGCATGCACAGAGATACTCCTCTCGGCTGCTGAGGAGTTGCAGAACCACCTTTGCATGAAGTCAGCAATGTTGCTGCATGACTTTGAGCTGGTCAGCATTAAGCAGTGACTCAATGTGTACACCTTCA
>SEMN01001406.1:0-60441 GCA_005408345.1 Macquaria australasica
TTCAGTGGGCAATATTAAACACATGACAGCTTCAGTTGAATAATATTAACTTTGCTATCAGCCTTTAAAAGCCCGTGTAGAGTTGAGCACTACTCCTTTCTGTGACCTGCTTTATATTTAGCTGGCTTGTCACCCTTCATACCTGTTTAAGAGCAAGACGAGTGACAAGCAAATCTCAGCAACATGGACTCCTCCTGCTTAGTCCGATTCAGTGTTTGCTTCACTGGTAAGCTGATTCAGTTTGTCAGGTGGTATTAAGTCTGTCGGCCTCCATGCTGCAGACTATCATCTCTCAGAGTCAGAGGGGCCGTGGCAAACTCAGCTCTCGTAGATCAGTCATCCCTCCCACCCCCCAGGGTGGAGCAAACCTCACTCAGGCCCAAAAGGCAGAGCACCACCGGCAGCGCAGGGGTCAGAGGTCAGGGAGATAGCTCTCTTTCTCATCAGGCAACTCAAGCGTTGCTCAGAGTGACAGACAGGGAAGACGACAGAGCTGAACACTATCAGTGTTAGCAGATGAGAAATATAGTTTTAACCTATACAGTAGCGGTTCTCAACAGAGGCGTTCAAAGAATGTTGGGGGGCGCTGGAAGCAAGTGTTTGAGTTTACACCAAAGATTCACAACGAGAGGAGTTGAAACTTGCAACTACTTTCAAATAAATACAGTCTGCAACCTTATGTACACCGACCACCTGAGGATGGTTAAGGCCAGCATGGATGGGTGGTGCAGCCCTGTCAGGCGGACCTGACCGAATGCGAGGCCGCTATCCAGGTGCATCTTGTCAACATCCAGTGCCACAACGAGGCCTAGGCTACTTTCCGTACCTCTGGCTGGGGCAGCATGTGGGTCAAATATACTCAGCGTTACCCGGCTGTCTGGGAGAAGACTAGGCTGCTGCTTCTTGCTTTCCCAACAACATATAGTTGAACAGGGATTCAGCCAGGTCCTCCACATGCAGTCCAAATACCGCAATCGCTTCTCTGCAACCTGCAGTGCTGATTTCCTTTGAAAGTTAGGATAAATCCTTGTATTTCTAACCGTTGCATTTGTTTAACAATATAATTTCTATTCATATGGCTTTTTTTGCTCCCTGGGAAACTAATGATGATGATATTCCCACTGTCCAGTTAAAATCAAATCTGTTATTTGGCATTCAGTGACATTCTTTTATAAAGATATAACACAGAATAATAAATAAATAAATAAAGTAAGTACAAATAATATAAATAATAATTATAATACTAATCATTATTATTTGGCATTCATTGACATGCTGTTTTAATGATATAACAGAAAAATCATAACATTAATATTCAGGGAGGACAATTTGACTACATTTTATTTGATGGGGGGCGGTAAGGGACCTGGATAATGGATAGGGGGGCGCTGGCCCAAAAAAGGTTAAGAACCACTGCTATACAGGAAAGCCTTACTGCAATTAAAAACCGTACTATTTATAATTTTTGTTCCATTGTACTGCTGGGTGTTCCAGTTAATTTGACCACCCCCTGTATACTGTATAGGGAAGACAGCAGATCTATGTCAAGACTGTTTATGTTACCAGATCTGAAATCTATATTTTCAGTTAATACATTCTTTAGTTTAAAAGACAGAGTCTCCTTACTGCAGTCAAATAGAATACAATGTTTTGTTCCATCTACTGTCAGGTGTTTCTGTTAATTTGTCCACCCCCTGTATAATATAAAGGAAAGGCGTGAGAAGACTATTCCTGTTACCAGAAAGGAAAGCTAATCTTTTATTTAATGAATGAATTTGTTCAATAGACAGACTTACTGCAGTCATATTGAATACACTGAATACAGGTGTTCCTGTATACTGAATAGTGTCATACCAGACCTGTACTTCTAATTTTCAGCAGCTATTAAGTGTTAAACTCTAATTAAATGCAATAAATTGGTCAAAAATTAGTTAATTAAAAGAACCTAATGTCTCTTTAATGATAATGGATCCCCCCCCCCCCCAAAAAAAATATATATATATCAGCTCAACATCCTACGATAAGACTGTGAACCATGTCTAATAGCCTCAGCTCCTACTCTCACGGCTGAATCATCCTGTGCTCTCCCACATCCTCCTCCTATACTCACTCTAATTCGCTCTCATCAGAAAAATCCCCCTCCACCTCGATCCTTAGCCGGTCTTTTCACCTCGCCTCCGAGTATTTCTGTTACAGGGCCAAAGAAATCAGTTTTGTTGCATCGATTCTCAGACTGCATACTGACTACCTTTTTTGCTGTTAATGTAGCACTGGATACAGACAAATGCTTTACATGATAATGTCTGATGAATGCCAGGTTGTGGACTGAACGGATGACTTAGCCATAGGCTTTTTCTTTTTGTGTTGGGTTTTTCCCTCTCTGACACCCACTCACTTACATGTATCAGTACTTCAAATAACCAAGACCTGTTCTAGCAACCATTTATTACAGCTAAGGGATAGTATGAAAAATAACTGGTGGGAAGGGGGGATGAATCTTATATTTTGTTTTATAAAAAAGCGAGACCCTCCGCAGTCTTTAGATTTTCCTTGAAACCTTCCCTTGACATTGAAAAAACAATGCAATACCCTTCCCCCAAGATCTCAAGACAAACATTTATGACAAACTGCCAGGGATCGACCCGCCAACCCTGGGATTGATGGATGACTTCCTGAGCCACAGCCTCCCATGGCAAAGGGGTGAAAATACAGCCACTCTCTAATTTTGAATAAAGAGCTGTTAAGTAAAACCCTGAACAGGCTCCAGTTCTGTGACTGCTGAAGGGCTCGAGCACTGCAATATTTTCACAATAGCCTCAAAATAAATATGAATTAGATCAGAGGACGTTGAAGCCTGATGTGTGTGAGATGTTTGTCTGTCCATCATGATCAAAGTAATAGCATGATGCCTAGTCGCGTTGCCAGGCGTGCTGAAAATGTTTCCTCCAGACAGCTGTTCCAAAGAGCGCATCGTTAATACCATCGGTTCTCTCTGACGTGCTGGAGATAGAAAGCTGTGTGCAGCATGCGCTCTCACTCTACAGACCGGTAAGCTCTTGTACACACAGTCGAGCTGGCTTTTACACATGGTGACATAAGCAGTTGGAACAACTGGCCCTGCGAAATGAGCACAGGCACCCAGCAACTTTTGTTGCTTCACAATAATAAAATAAATATGAATTACATTAGATTATATTGTAGCCTATATGAGATCACATATCTGAAATTTATAACCAGGTGTAGAAAATTAAATAAGGTGCAGTTATCTTAAGAGACAATATTAAAGAGGTACTGCACACTTAAACGTGTTTTTTGATCTGTAAACTAAATGATATGACTGACAAACTAAACACTTCCAAAAACCTTCCAGGAGCTCAACGGCCATGATCCCTCCCTTTCCCAGGAGACTTTTGATGTGAAACATGCAAGGAGTATTGGGTTTTATTGACATTAGCTTAACAGTGCACAAAAAAAACAAAACAAAAAAAAAATAGAATAACTGCTGTAGAAGTTAGAGCTAGACTGACAAATGCGCTGGGCCAATATATTGGCCAATATTTGCTTATTGCGGTCATGGCGTATATGCTGTTCGATGAATAACAGGAAATGTCAGTAGAGCAATGCAAGCAAATTTATGATATCACTTTTATATTTAACTTTTACCTCTCAATTTGCATTGCATTTGGAACTTTCTTTCAATGTACTCAGTAGGCACTGTGCCAGCAGCAAAAAATATCTTTGTCCACAAAGTGGGGGCTGACAGAAAAAGCACTGACAAGTTTATTTTTCAACTGTAAAATGTCCCACTCAGTACATATAGTGGTCACAATTCTTTAAGAAAATAAATAAATAAATAAGGAATCTTTATCAAGTAAACATGGAGGAAGTGTTGAGTGTGCACTAACAGCAAAAAATAAATTAAAGTGAGAGCAGATCCAAAAACATGTATGTTTCTAACTAGAATATGACAGAAATATCCTACAAAAATGTATGTAACTAAGCTTATAATATAAGCATCTTTCAAATAAGTCATTCTTTAGTCTGCAACTAAGGTAAATAAAGGCCACATTTGAGACATTTACAGATTAACATTAACAAAACACATGAATGCACAGAATATGCTATAATGTGCTGCTATGCATAGCATATGGCATAGCAGCAGATATGTTCTCCCTCTTAGGGGACCACCATATGGAAACACTGTGTGTGTCTGCTGCCGTAACACCAGCCTCCTTCTTTATACTGCCATGAGCACACATGGACCATGTGGGCATTGTCAGCGTATGGCTAAATTGCTAACACTGCTCTCTCTTCATGCCCGTTAGCTTTGAAAAGTTAATAAGTCAGAGCATTTTACAGTCTGCTGACTACCGAGGCAGTGAGATGTAAAATGTAGCATGGTTAGGACAACATTCACAAAAACACGGAATGGATGTTACATAGTCCCTTGAACTACATTTCATAATTTGCATGTGATTCAGTGGGATGAGAGTGCTGCTTGCTGACATGAAAGGATGTTTGTGTGTGTGTGTGTGTGTGTGTGTGTGTGTGTGTGTGTGTGTGTGTGTGTGTGTGTGTGTGTGTGTGTGTGTGTGTGCGAGTGAGTCCAACTAAAATCACAATCACAGCCCCCTCTTCCTTCCTGCTGCAGTAACCACTGTTCAATTCAGTTTTATTTATATAGCGCCATATCATAACAAAGTTATCTCAGGGCACTTGTTATAGTGACTAACATTTATTCTAAATATTATTTCTCACTGAAAGGAAGAAAAAAAGAGATCTAGATGCAGCAGAAATGCTCCTTTACTCTCCAAGCTTCTGGGTAAGTGGGTAATGTATGTGTTTGATTGACAGGGCCATAAAGACGCAGTGTAAACAAACACTGGCTGGCTCACTTTTGGCTGGTTAGTTGCAAATGTTTTTTCTGTCTTCATAGATGTAGAACCAACAGCTTTCTGAACAAAACAAACCACATCATTTAGTATCTAAAGTGACCGATGTTGACATTTGTAGCTTAGACGTTTTAGGTGTTTTAGGTTGTCTTAAGTTAAACTCTCTATACAACTCAATGGGTCACTCTAACTAGAGATATCTCAATTTGAATTTTGACTCATCAAAATGTTATTAGACATATCTTAAATTAAAGTCTGGACTAGTCTCAAATCCATTGCAGATATAGATTCCTATCTTTGGAGAACTTAATTTCTTCATCAAAAGAGAGCACAGAGCACGTAACTTAAAAAAGTGTTTGAAGTAGCAGAAAAAACCTTCTTGTTCTGTACAAGGTAGCAGCAGATATGTTTTTTTCATTAAGGAACTGGTATATTACTTGTTGTTGTCAGATAAAAACCGTCCTACCTTTCAAGAAATAAAAATGACAGCTTGACCATCATAAATCTTTGAGTTTATCTGCTTGGTTTCAAAAATGCTTTATAGAGCTATACACACACACACACACACACACACACACATCCCTCCCTCCTCTAATCACCCAAGTGAATCAGCGAATGTCGTGGCTGCAGTTGTTTTAACCCTGGGCAATACTCCCAAATCACACTTCGCTCTCATTTTCCGATTGGGGTGGGACACATAAATCAGAGTTGCTTTAATCAGCGTTATCATTACTGTCCAGAACAGATACATCATTACCGCAGGTATCCTTGGGATATTCTCATCTTTTTCCCAAACCAAAACCACAACAACAGAGGGTGTTATCAGGATTAACAAACCATTGCCTCTGGGGCCAGACCAAACTCTTAGTTTCAAATGTTTGTTTACTCGGCCGGGATTTGAATTTGGCATTCAAGGCACTGCTTAAAGTTTTTTGTTTTACAGTCAAGTTTAATTAACAACAGTGGAATTAGTACGTCCTTGTGTGCATTATTTTTGGTTTTCTGAAATTCTGAAGGGCTCTCTATGTTGAATTCATAGAATAAATCCAGAAATGTTCAGCTTTCACCATTGTTAACTAATGCTGACCCTATCAATAATACAAAACACAGAAGGGGAAGGGGGACAAAGTGTAAAAAAAGCACAGCCGAAGTAAACACTTTCAAGGCCCAAGTGCTTTGTCTTAGTGTGTAAATAGCTTTTTAGAAGCATGACACTGTGCCTTTATCTAAGTAGTTGTGTAGTGTCTCTGGAAACAGCTGTTTACACCCCACTGTCTCCTCTGTGAGCTACCTTTCAGATGATAACGCTGTCGGCTCAAAGGAAAATTCTGGTTCCGTGTAACCTGTGTCTTCAGCGTGAAAAGTAATTGTTAACCTTGAAAATGGTCGTGACCCTGTCTCTGTTGGTCTTTGACAACAGACGTGGATGCGATTGAACTAGGGTTGGGCAATATGATGATATATACTATGCGACAGTAGAAATGTGTCCACCAGTAGAGATTTGGCAACACCGTTTCCACTGCGGGAGCTATCCCTTAGTGTCTCTGCTGGATATTCAGGGCAGGCTATGTAGCAAATCAGGCATGGATTCAAATGTAGCTGCCTCGCAGGGTAACGATTTGGGCAGCTGGACTGCGCACCATGTTCTCACGTGACATGAGAGTCACAGTTGATGGCGGTAATGAGCCTCTAAGCTGGTTCGCCGCCCGCCACAGAAGAAGAGAGTGACAAAAAAACATGGAGGAGGAGAGACAACTTGTACATACAGAGCATGAAGTATGGTATGGTTATTTTAAACCAGTTCTTAGTTGAATTTACAGAACAGTTACTGTATCATGATATAACATTACATATACCAGGATAGAAGATTTTGGCCATATCGCCCGCCCCTAGGTTGAAGTATCTGAAAAAGCTAGTAAGCTTACCTGAATGTTTTTTGTCAAACCTGGGTCTGTCCATCATTCCTATCAGTAATATTAACATTGTATGTACCAAGTGAATTGCTGATATCTAAGAACATGAGGGCGTTACTTAAAGAAGTCTGGTCAAAACACATGAGCAGTCAGACAGGTTGGAAACAAACCTCCTGGTTAGCCCAACTTATCTGGAGGAGAAAATGAAGGTGAACAGTAAAATGATGAGCCAAGCTGTCTGTTGTAAATCCATCACAGTTTACCCGCCCACTCTCTGCTTCAGCTTTGACCTACTGTATTTAGGTGTGCATGCACTCAGTGATTATTAGCAACATTTCAGGTGTGCTCTCTTTCAGTTTTACCTCCAAATAAAGTGGGTTAGATATACTGGATAAACTTCTCGTGGTTCTTGGCAGGTTGGACTATTACTATTACTTTGGTGACTAAAGTGTTATTAGAACTGATAGAGATGATGGACCAAACTATTAAAATAAGAGTTGAAATAAACCAGAATCTTCTTTGAACCATGGCTGTTATTCTATGCCATAAAGGCTTGTAGGATAGTCACTATCTTAACTATGTCTTTACTAGTTTATTCAGTTTTATTTATATAGCGCCATATCATAACAAAGTTATCTCAGGGTGCTTTTTCATATAGAGCAGGTCTAGACCGACTCTTTATATTTACAGAGACCCAACAGTTCCCACCATGAGCAGCACTATGCGACAGTGGTGAGGAAAAACTCCCTTTTAACAGGTAGAAACCTCGAGCAGAACCAGGCTCTGGGTGGGCGGTCATCTGCCTCATCTGCTAGGCATGTCATATATTTGTCATTCATTTTAGATAGGTTTGGCTACTCAGAAATGCCATAATTTGGCATATTAGGGGTAGTAAAAATGTCCTAGGACAGTTTTAATGAAGAAAAAAATACATACTTGGATAGAGTAGATGGATAGAGGAGAGGGTCAGTGTTCCAGGGATATATGACTATGTTGATTGGGCAATCTGAGCCTTAGTCCTTAGTACTGTCAGCACAATTACTGAATGTTCATGGATTTTGTAACTCCTATCATTTTTCTTAAAGGATGAATATATTTTGAGATTTTTCCACCTGGGTTCCCATCATGCTTTGGGTAATGTAAACCCCATTTTTACACTATATTTCTTCTTTCTACATTTTGGTGAATCTGCACCATGAAAAGACATAGCTGCTAGCAGTTCCTGTTTGCATGTAATCATGGATGTACAAATAGTAATCACTGGACTACTGTTGATACTAAAAGAATCATCCAGACATGGTGACTATGAGACAAAAGCTGAAGTTACAATGAGCATCTTTTTTATGATCTCTGCACAGATTGATGAGTGATCAGTGAACATTGGAGATGCCACTATTAAAGAGTAAGTCGATTGATTGATGGTTCCAGCAGTCTGTGTGTGTTCTGGTTTGACTGGATACAACACAATGCATTTGACAAAAACTGAAAAGCATTTAAGAAACATTGTACTAACATAAGTGAAGGATATGCATGTGCAGTAAAACCAGGACAAGGCACATTCAAGATGACAAGACCTTGAAACACTGCAGAGTGCCTTACTTTATACAGTTTAATATAATTCTTCCCTGAAAACAAGTGAGATCATCACACTAGTAATATGTTTCACCAGTTTTATATCAAACCAGAGCTGAAGTTGTAAACCTCTGTAAAGATAAACCTCTTAAGGACTTGTTGAGGTGGAGGTTTGTCACTCGTATACAGGGATGCAGAAATATATTCCCTCCACCTTAATGCGAGCAGCGTGTCCAAGCAGAGACTGAGGACGAGTGGGAGAGCAGCGGGATAAACACTTGCTGCGCTGTAGGAGGCATTCAGGCAGAACAAAGGACAGAGCCACCCACTCTCCTCTCTGTCTCTGCCTGTTTGCTCTGTCTCTCTCATACGTGTAGGCCTACACACACACAGCTCATGTATGTTTGACATGGGCTGTCTCTCACACGCTGCCTCCATATAGGCATGAAAATAAGGGTGTTAAAGGGAGATTTCAGATTCAGATACAGAAGAATGATTAGAAGGGAGGAGGAGGAGGAGGAGGAAAAGTCAACAGTGACTCATGTAGATACTACCAGCCAGATTCTCACGTTCCACCTCTGAAATAATGTTTGTACATGTAGGTATACACCTGTACAAAACATATCGGCCATGTCACATAGTAATGCATCACATCAAGGCAAGTCATTTGATGACCATAACACACACCAGATACATCATACAAACACAAGTATTGGTCAGGGTACAGTGGCTCTGATGTGCCAGTCTGTGAAAAAAATAAAGTGATAAAAGTGCTGCTTATCTGGAGAGATATTCTCCAAAAAAGTCCTTTCAAGGTACGTGGTACCAAAGCTTCAAATGGCTGGAATATTCAGAAAAAGAAAAAGAAAAAGAATCTGCTATCTGCTTTCCTTGCTGCACATTTGGTAAAACCCTAAAACATGCTAGATACAGAAACTGCAAGAAGGCTCTGCATGAGTTCCAGAAACACCAGAGCACACAGTGGCACAAGGACTGTGTTGCGTCCTGGCAGAGCTGTAAGCACCCAAAAGCAATCTACGTCCCTTGTTATGCACATGTTCTTGTCATCTTGTCTTATGTCACACTTGCCGTGCAATTGCTGAGGCCACAGACTTCTTTAGCATGCTCCAAAGTCTCTATTGGTTTTTTCCATGCTCATTGGTTACTCATTGGTTAACCACCACAAGTTTACAGACATGCAAAAGACGCTAGGGTTGCAGGCAGGTGAATTGCGCACACGGACATGCCGGATGTGGTTGGTACACACAGTGATAGCTAATTGTCCAGCTATAATTGATTGCCTCACCACCATTAACAGCAGTACAACTTAAGATAAAATTGAGTGTGAATATGGGAGGGAAGAAAATGGGGAAAGTTGAAGGAGAGGGACAAAAGAAACAGGACAGAAAAAGCATCTGGTTGGCACTAACATAGTATAGACACAAATACTTCACATATGAGGGACACAGAATGGCACTATGAGCTGAGTTTCAGTGAGACGATTAATATCATACTCATTGAATTTGGGCGGGTGTAAACTATATATAATGGATTCAGTTATTACATACTTCTCCTACGGCACAACTACAAGCCAATAATGATGATGCTGAGACCTGGAGAAGAGTATAAATTGTCCAGATATGTGGACAATCTCCTGCTTAGTATTACTGATGTGTCAGTTTACTCCTTCTTGGAGAAATTTCAGGCTATTAATTAAATCCTCATGAAAGTGAGCTTTTTCCTATAAATGCTTTAGCAAAGACTTTTTTTTTCAAACCTTTCATTTGGGACCAGCATAACAGTACATCATTTATTAGTGAGTCAGGGTTTCGCAATCACATAACAAACTTTTAGACCAAAATTTTATAAATCGTTTAACGGCAGCATTTTCAGTTTTTAAATCAAATTCTGAAGCTGTTGGCTGATTGCAGACCCTCAAGGCAACAGTTGCTACCTTGGTTATTGACAAAGCAAAGCCACGACTAAAATAGTTCTACACAGGCTCACATGGCTCCAGTGTTAGCCTGTGAGTTGGTCATCGGTCCACCACTGTGGGATAGATTGTCATGAAATCTTGTTCAGATGTTCATGTTCCCCTCAGGATGAACTGTAATAACTTTGGTGATCCTCTGACTTTTCATCTGGCGCCATCATCAGGTCAACATGTTAATGTGTCCAATACTTTGATTTATAATCAAATACCTGCAGAACTAATGACATTCCCATCAGCCTCAGCTGTACTTTGTGTTTAGTTTTAATTAGCAAATGTTAACATGTTAACATGATAAACTAAGATGGTGAACATTGTAAACATTGTTCCCGCTAAACATCAACATGTTAGCATTGTCATTGTGAACATATTGACATTGGCATATAGCTCAAAGCACTGTTGTGCCTAAGTACAGAAGTACATAAGTACTCACAGAGCCACTAGCATGGCTGTAGACTCTTAGGCTGTGTCCGAAATCAGTCACTACTCACTACATAGTCCACTATATAGTGAGTTCGCCATTTTGTAGTGCTGTCCGAATGTACAGTGAGAATTATTATGCCCTATATAGTGGGCTCAAAGTATCCCACAATGCTTCGTGAAAAGTAGTGTACAACCGATGGTCACTAACCAAGCACTATATACCATCATGCATTGTGCTGAAAGAAAAATATCAGACGGATGAGAGGAGAGAGAGAAGAGCAAAAACGTTTTTTCATTTTGCCGCTCACTATATAGTCCAGTGAAGTCCCTAAATAGTGAGTGATTAGTGAATGAGTGAATGATTTCGGACACAGCCTTAGTCTTGTTAACACAAATACTGTTTTCATTCGCTAGTTATTTCTTTTTTTTAATTTTAATTGCTGTTAAGTTACCATCAGTGAAACTCAACAGTTCCTGAAGATGTTTCAAATTAAAAACCTACCAGAAACAGGAGGTATTATGCCCTTGGAGTTTTAATATGAAACATCTTTGCAGGAAGTTTTTTTTTGTTGCTGAGTAATGTTATAATTACTGAGAGAAATGATAGACAAAAGTAAAAAAAATAAGACCCAAGTTGTAATAAACCATTATGATCCTTTAAAACAGTTCCTCAGCTGTAAGCGTGTACTCGTGTATCTGCTTCATTCAATTTGAGAGGTCCTGTTGTGTTTTAGTCCTGCACCAAACCATCTCATAGTGTGTCAGCACCAATTAACCAGGTCACACTCGTGGAGCTGTCCTACAGTACTCAGTGAATTAAAGCCTGTCAGATTTTGACTTTCCATCCAGAATCTCTGCAAGTGCTCCACTGCAGGCTGAGCAGCAGAGACCTAACTGATCCAAGAGGCAGCTGTCTCCTCCAGTACGCACACAAGCTGAAGATAATTGTTGATAATTGCAGAGGGAGCCATTCTTTTTCAGCATTTGTCCCTTCAGCAATGCACCACGAGTCACTGTGTGCCAGGGAGAGGGGGTGTTGGTATTACTGAGACACCTGGAGAAAACAAACAGGGATTTGGGCATGCAGGCTGCCACGGCTTGACGGCACCAGAAATCCGTTGCCTCCAGAACTAATGGATGGATCTGCACAGGTGACATCGTCTGTGCTTCACAGATGGTTGATCTTTGGTGGTTTTCTGCAATTTAAATCAGCATTTTGTTGCTGATAAGTTTGTAAATTATTGTCCCAGGCCACATAGATACAGAATGTCCTTGAATGTTTCACTGTTTAATTGTCGAACCTAACCTCTTCTTTAAAATTCATCTGATTGCATCATTTTTTCATACATTTATTATTAATTTAAGGGTAGTAATAAAGCATAATAAACCAGTTCTATTGCTCCACTGCTGCCCCTGTTAAATAAGTGCAAGAGATCAACCTGCGTTAGTCTGCTATGTTGTTAGCTGGATTTGAATGGAGAGTTTAGTGTCCCATGGTGGTGTAGGGGAAATGAAGTACTTAAAATTTTGAAGGCAGAAAAATGCTCAAACTTGCAGAGCCAGTTCACCCAAATCACAAAAAAATATGTAGTGCCATCTCTCCATTAGTTTAGGTTTTCTTCGTCCAGGTTTGTAGATTTTGAAAGTACTGTACAGAAGAAAAAAAACAGTCAAGAACAGTAGTAGTGACAGTAGTAGTAGCAGTGTTTTATTAGTTGTAATCGATATACTGTCTCAGATTATTGTCACCAAATTCAGCATATTTTGACTCTGCTGTGAGGGCATAAATTCATACTTACTCATAATCATTTTGCAATAGACACTGATGGTTTTAGTTGAACAGGTTATCTAGCAATACTAATAAAAAAGCCTGTATTTTCATGGCAGTAAACTGGCAGTAACAGTCAATAACGTGACACATCGCTGGGTTGGGTGTGTGGATCCTGATGTGGGCATATTATGAATATTCTGCTTATACTGTTCGGTTTTGACTACTGCAGTAGCACCTGTGACAAACAACTCAGACAAATCTATTTCCCATCATCTGGAAGGACTTTGGACATAATGATATCATGTAAGAAAACTATCATTAACAACAACAGAATGGGTTACTATATGATAAAATGATGTGATATTAAAACTAAGATACATGATGTCACCAAATACAACACTGACAACAGAGAAATATTATGTTACTTTACTCTAATATTAATCTTAACTCAAGGTCCACTCATTAGCTTTTTCAGTAATCAAAAAAGCTAGTACTAATACATATATATATATATATACTTTTTTTTGCACTTGAATATTGCTTAAATTTTTCACAGCATACTGGACACATTTCCACAGAGTTCCTCTATCAGCAGCTGGAGGTAAACATTAGTTTATCAGGAGGCTGATGGATCTCAGTGGTGAACTGAAATTTGAAAGATACACTTCTGTTACACTGTGATGAGGTTCATGATACAAGTAGCTGGTAGAGGGACAAACCACACAGCTCATTTTCAACAGCACAAACCACTGTGAAACTAGAGATGTGTTAGCTGTATTATCTTAAAAGGTTGGGAGAGATTCGCATTGTTCTACACTGTAGTTTTATGAAGTTTACACACTGCAGAGTTGTATTGAGCTACAACAATGCCTCTCGTTTAAAATGTCATTTAAACCTCCATCAGACTGCAGTACTTTCAGATCATTACGTGTAATCAGGGGGTCAGAAAGCCAAGCTCAGAGGGAGAATCAGTCTCAGTGTGTTTAATAAAAACTGTCACTGATAACCTCATCTCCCAGTTGTCTACACATCACTGCATTTTTGGCTTTCACTCATTTCATTCTGTTGAGCTTTTATGCTTTGTGTGTGTCTATAGTGTACCATGTTCCCCTGCAAACGCTCATAAACTAGGTGCTTTCATGATTCAGCAAACACTAATGAATTTCATAAAGATTTAATAGCTTCATTTAAACATTCTGCAAGCTGAAATTCCATTTGAACGCCAACAAGGAAAAAGAGCGTAACACGTTTTAATTCAATTCAATTCAGTTTTATTTATATAGCGCCATATCATAACAAAGTTATCTCAGGGCACTTTTTCGAATAGAGCAGGTCTAGACCGACTCTTTATATTTACAGAGACCCAACAGTTCCCACCATGAGCAAGCACTATGCGACAGTGGCAAGGAAAAACTCCCTTTTAACAGGTAGAAACCTCGAGCAGAACCAGGCTCAAGGTGGGCGGTCATCTGCCTCGACCGGTTGGGTTGAAGGGGGAAGGGGGGAGCGGGAGAGAGAGAGCAGGAGGAAAGAGAACATACAGCAGCTCAATACAGCATAGATATGGTAATGGCATTGATGTTAACACCAACAGAAACAACACTAAGAGCAACATTATAATAGCAATACTAATAACAGCAACAACAGCAATAGCATCAGCGGGTGCAGAGCAGGAGCACGGGGGCAGCAGGCGGCAGCAACCACAGACCCAGACCTCCACAGCTCCAGAGGCAGAAACACCTGCAGAAAGCAACAGAAGGGGAGGGAGAGAGAGAGAGAGAGAAAGCACACAACTACGGGAAGAAGTTGAGATTAATAACAAGCATTGATGGGATATGAGGCCGTACAGATGGAGGAAGAGGAGGAGAAAGGAGCTCAGTGCATCATAGGAAGTCCCCCGGCAGTCTAGGCCTATAGCAGCATAACTAAGAGGGGGGCTCAGGGGTCACCTGAGTCAGCCCTACTATAAGCTTTATCAAAGAGGAAAGTCTTAAGCCTACTCTTAAATGTGAGGAGGTTGTCCGCCTCCCGTACACAAACTGGGATCTGGTTCCACAGGAGAGGAGCTTGATAGCTGAAGGCTCTGGCTCCCATTCTACTTTTAGAGACTCTAGGAACCACAAGGAACCCTGCATTCTGGGAGCGCAGTGCTCTAGTGGGGTAATAGGGTACTATGAGCTCTTTAAGATATGATGGTGCCTGACCATTTAGGGCTTTGAAGGTGAGGAGAAGGATTTTAAATTCTATTCTGGATTTTACAGGGAGCCAGTGTAGAGAAGCTAATATTGGAGAAATATGTTCTCTTTTTCTGGTTCTTGTCAGTAAACGTGCCGCAGCATTCTGAATCAGCTGGAGAGTCTTAAGGGATTTATTGGGGCAGCCTGATAATAGAGAGTTGCAATAGTCCAGCCTAGACGTAACAAATGCATGGACTAGTTTTTCTGCATCTTTTTGAGATAGGATGTGTCTGATTTTTGCAATGTTACGTAAATGAAAAAAGGCAGTTCTTGAAGTTTGTTTTATTTGGGAGTTAAAGGACATATCCTGATCAAAGATAACTCCAAGATTCCTTACGGTTTCGCTGGAGGCCAGGGCAATGCCATCTAGAGAAACTATATCTTTAGATAATGTGTTTCGAAGGTGTTCGGGGCCAAGTACAATAACTTCGGTTTTGTCTGAGTTTAACATCAGAAAATTGCAGGTCATCCAGGCCTTTATGTCCTTAAGGCATGCCTGAAGTTTAGCTAATTGATTGGTTTCATCTGGCTTGATCGATAAATACAATTGGGTATCATCTGCATAACAATGAAAATTTATGGAGTGCTTCCTAATAATATTGCCTAAAGGAAGCATATACAAGGTAAATAGAATTGGTCCAAGCACAGAACCTTGTGGAACTCCGTGACTAACTTTGGCGTGCATAGAGGATTCATCATTAACGTGTACAAACTGATAACGATCTGATAAATAGGATTTAAACCAGCTTAGTGCAGTACCTTTAATGCCAATAAAATGTTCTAGTCTCTGTAATAGAATGTGATGGTCAATGGTATCGAATGCAGCACTAAGATCTAGTAAGACAAGTACAGAGACAAGTCCTTTGTCTGATGCAATTAGAAGGTCATTTGTAACTTTCACCAGTGCTGTCTCTGTGCTATGATGCACTCTAAATCCTGACTGAAAATCCTCAAACAGGTTGTTGTTGTGTAGAAAGTCACACAACTGATTGGCGACTGCTTTCTCAAGGACCTTAGAGAGAAAAGGAGGGTTAGATATAGGTCTATAATTTGACAAAATCCCTGGATCAAGAGTGGGCTTTTTAAGAAGAGGCTTAATTACAGCTACTTTAAAGGACTGTGGCACATAGCCTTTAAATAAGGACAGATTGATCATATCTAGTACATAAGTGCTAACTAAGGGTAAAATTTCTTTAAGCAGCCTAGTTGGGACGGGGTCTAAAAGACACGTTGATGGCTTAGATGAGGAAATCATGGAAGTTAGTTGATTACGGTTGATGGGAGAAAAGCAGTCTAAATGTACAGGTTTTACAGTTGTTTCTAAGGTTCCTGTGTTTGAAGATAAGTCAGTACCAACTGAGGGCAGGAGGTGCTGAATTTTGTCTCTAATAGTTAGAATTTTATCATTAAAGAAGCTCATAAAGTCATTACTACTGAGGTCTATAGGAATACATGGCTCAACAGAGCTGTGACTCTCTGTCAGCCTGGCTACAGTGCTGAACAGAAACCTGGGGTTGTTCTTATTTTCCTCTATTAATGATGAGTAGTAAGCTGCTCTGGCATTGCGGAGGGCCTTCCTATAAATTTTAAGACTATCTTGCCAGGCTAAACGTGATTCTTCCAGATTGGTGGAACGCCAATTCCTTTCAAGTTTTCGCGATGTTTGTTTTAATTTGCGGGTTTGCGGGTTATACCATGGAGCTAACCTCCTCTGTTTTATTATCTTCTTTTTTAGAGGGGCGATAGAGTCGAGTGTTATTCGTAGTGAGCCTGCAGCACTATCAACAAGATGATCAATTTGGGAGGGACTAAAGTTAGCATATGAGTCATCTGTTACATTGAGACATGGAACTGAATTTAATGCCGATGGAATCACTTCCTTAAATTTAGCTACAGCACTATCAGATAGACATCTAGTGTAGGAATGTTTGCCTAATGGCGTGTAGTCCAGTAATAGGAATTCAAAAGTTAATAAAAAATGGTCTGATAAAAAGAATTCTGTGGAAAGACTATTAGATGTTCAATTTCAATCCCATAAACAAGAACAAGGTCGAGGGTGTGGTTAAAACAGTGAGTGGGTTTATGTACACTCTGACAGAAGCCAATCGAATCTAATAATGAGATAAACGCAGCACTAAGGCTATCATTTTCTACATCCACATGAATATTAAAATCACCTACAATAATTATTTTATCTGTTTTAAGGACTAAACCTGATAAGAACTCTGAGAATTCAGATAAAAATTCAGAATACGGTCCAGGAGCTCGGTACACTATAACAAATAGAATTGGCTGTACTGTTTTCCAGGTTGGGTGTGAAAGGCTAAGAACAAGGCTTTCGAACGAGTTATAATTTAGTTTAGGTTTAGGTTTGATTAATAGGCTTGAGTCGAAGATGGCTGCAACTCCACCTCCTCGGCCTGAGCCTCGAGGAATGTGAGTATTAATGTGACTGGGGGGAGTGGATTCATTTAGGCTGACATATTCATCTTGACACAGCCAGGTTTCAGTAAGACAAAATAAATCAATATTATGATCTGATATTAGATCGTTTACTAGAACAGCTTTAGATGAGAGAGATCTGATGTTTAAGAGTCCACATTTAATTCTCCTATTTTGTTGTACTGTTGCAGTGGAGGTTTTACTTTTTATTAGGTTTTTATGTGTAACTCTTCTTCTGTTTACTTTTGATTCAAATAATTTAAGTGGTCTGGGGGCAGACAACCTCTCTGTGGAGTTTAGGGTGGGTAACTGCTCTAATGGAAGCGCAGAGAAGCGTGTAGGACTGCAACTCTGCCTCCTGGTCTGGACCACAGACTGTATTAAGTCTATGGTCTGAACTCTGAGCTGTCATGGCTTTGGGCCACTAATAAATTCGGTCAGATTTCTAGATATGAGAGCGGCTCCATCCAAAGTGGGATGAATGCCATCTCTCCTAATCAGACCAGGTCTTCTCCAGAAAGTCCGCCAATTATCTACAAAGCCCACATCATTACCTGGACACCACCTCGACAACCAGCGGTTGAATGATGACATGCGGCTATACATGTCATCGCTAGTAAGATTAGGCAGGGGCCCAGAGAAAACTACGGAGTCCGACATTGTTTTTGCATATGTACACACCGACTCCACATTAATTTTCGTGACCTCCGATTGGCGCAATCGGCTGTCATTACCGCCGACGTGAATAACAATCTTAGCATATTTACGTTTATCCTTAGCCAGCAGTTTTAAATAGGATTGAACGTCGCCCGCTCTGGCCCCTGGGATGCATTTGACTATGGCCGCTGGTGTCGCTAATTTCACGTTTCGCAAAATGGAGCTGCCAATAATCAGAGTTGGTTTCTCAGCGGGTGTGTCGCTGAGTGGAGAGAACTTGTTAGAAACGTGAACGGGTCGGTGGTGAACCGTGGGCTTTGGTTCAGGGCTATGCTTCTTTCGGACAGTCACCCAGCCTCCCTGGCTTCCCGGCTGCTCGGGAGTTGCCGGGAGACGGCTAGCAGAAGCTGCCTCTGGTCGGCTCGCACCGGCTAGGGGCTGGCTAGCTACGGCTGACTGACTCTCCATGGTGCGGAGCCGCGACTCTAACTCACTGAGCCTCGCCTCCAAGGCGGTGAATAAACTACATTTGTTACACGTACCATTATCGCTAAAGGAGGCAGAGGAGTAACTAAACATCTGACACACCGAGCAAGAGAGAGCAGGAGAGGGAGAAGGAGAGAGAGACGCCATCGCTAACTGAGCTAAAGTAGCAACTAACTAGCGTGTAAACAACTGTGGGATTAGCGGAAAGTCGCTAACAGGAGACAGATATGAGTGCTTAAACAGAGCTAGTGTATCCTTAAATGTATAGCGGGTAATTAACCGCTATAGTAAAGAAAATATCAAAATTAACTGGGTTTAGCTGGAGCAGCGAACTTTGCAACCACTAACACAGAAACACCGGTAACCGGAAATGAGACAATACGTTCACCTGAGCACGTCAGCACGTCCAAGATTCACGTTTTATTTAACTTCCTGTTAAATAAAACAGGTGACACAATGAACCCACCTCTACATCAGGAGGTGATGAAAATAACTTCAGATCTCCTGACAGGACGAGAGATCCAAAACTAAAATCCACAGGAAACATTTTAAAACTGCTCGTTGTTACATTTGACTTAAACATTGCACCTCTTTATCTATAACACAGAAACTATAAGTGAAAGGTAGAATTAAAAAAATAGATAAGTAGATAAATAGTAAGTCAGAATCAACTGATCAAAGCTTTTCTTACCAAAGTAAACCTGAATTAAAAAAAAAAATGAACACATAAGTCAGCAGCTGCAGGTGACAGACGTCAGCTGTTTAACTTCAGTGGGACTGAAACAACAAAGACTCTCTGATGGATTCACTGCCATCACCTACTGGTTTCCAGTCTGAGCAGCACACAGCAGACCTGTCATCAGGTGACCAGGTGCTGAGCCACCTGGACAGTAACCTGCCCAGTTCAGTGTCTTACTGGCTCGCTGCCACCACGTTATCTGTACCCCCGACCCCGGACTCAGAGCTCATCTCTGCAGTGAAATGGCAGCTGTTTGACTCCAGCTGTGGCTGAGCTAATTTCCTTCAGCAGAGTTCAGACTGGAGGCTGTGGGAGTGAATCCAGCTCAGTCCAGGTCTTTGTTCCCAATCAGTAAACCATTACTGGTCCACAGTCACATGTGGAATCTGTTAGTGCTGTAATGGATTCTACAGAAGACTCGAATCACATTCATCTGAGGGACTATCAATCTGACCATCGATTTGATCCGATACGGTTTAGTGATCCAGATCATGATCCAGATCATTCAGCCCTCATCTTTGTTGTGGATGTTCATGTTCACTGATGATTGATCGTCTTGGTTCCCTCCTGATGTTTCCTGTAGCGCCCCCATCAGGACAAATGTGGTTACATTATTCTTGATCCCAAGTGCGTTTCCTTTCTTCTGTTAGTTCCACCAGGTAAAAAGATCCACCAGTATGTATTACATAACGCTACAACAATGAATTAGTTATTTTGATAATCATTGAATTGTTTCAGTCTTTATCTTTGGGGTTTGGACTGCTGTCTGGACCAAACGAGACATTTGGAGACTTTGTCTGATTCTTGGGAACTAGGGCGGATGTTTACTGACATTTCATAGACTAACCATTAATCAAGAAAATAATTGGTATATTTATGGACAATGGAAATGATCGTTAGCTGCATCTCTAACATTAAACCTCCCAAGGGCTCAGTAGGTTGAGTGGCTCGTCCACTAATTGACCCCTGACCATTCCTGTCAAAGACCAAAAAGTCTTTTCTTTTTTATTATTAGACTTCTTTTAGAAGACATGATTTTTATTTTGATTTCTTTTAAACGTTTTACATTTACATTTGAAAGTAGTTAGTTGATAAGGGGATAAATCTGGATTTACCTTCTTTAAGACTGAACGCTGCCAGCAGAGAGAGACAGAGAGGGGAGGAGGGGAGGATCCAAAGAAGAATGACTGACAGCTGGTGGGCGGGGCTTAACATGTGACTGAGTTACAGCAGAATCAGACCTGACAGGACCAGAAACACTGAGACGCTGAGACACTGAGAGGAAAATGGTCTCAATCTGGAATATACAACTACTGAACAAACACTGCACACACCATGGTAAGATCACACACACACACACACACACACACACACACACACACTGTAGCTTCTCAGTCTCAAACTCTAGCTTGTAGCACGTGTGTGTGTGTGTGTGTGTTGAAGCCAGGGTTTTGGGGTGGGGGAGGGGGCTGCAGGGGTAAAAACTGTCAGTAAAACAGATTTAAATCAAAGAAATCTCATTTAGAAAGAGCAGCACACAATAACAATACAAACAATAAGAGACAGTCGGTAAAACCAATGTAAATCAGGTAAACCCAGAAAATAAAAACGTGTTAGAGACAGTAAGACAATTGGACATGAGGACAGGGGCTGTTTCTTTGGTAACTACAGAGGGGGCGGATTAATTGATTTTATTGGTGTCTCCATTTCTACAATCTCATGTTTGTCCAAACTTTGTTCAAACTCACAGAACTTTATTTTCAAATCTAGAGATGACAAAGATCCCAAATCTGTCAGGCTGAGTTTTTGTGAAATGTGTGTATAAAATGAAGCAGACAGACATGTAGAATATATATAATATAACAGAAAACACGGAGTCTGTTTGAATATTTCACTCAAAGCTTCAGTGAAGAGCTGCAGCAACATGACACTTTGCAGTGTTTCCCACAGGATTTCTTTAGATTCTGGGGGGAGGACACCGAACCCTCTAGGGGGGTCCGGGGGCATCAAGTTTAATGCATCAATCTGGTGCACTTTGAGAGCAAAATTAGGAAGCTACATTTGTTTAACCCAGCTCACAACATACAGGTTATTAATTAATAAGGGTTATTAACCATTTATTATTATATCAAATTCACTCATCTCTTACGTCTATCATCTGACTGGTAGTCTAATGTCCTCATTTTCCCACTGACCCTCCCACTGGCTCTCAACTTTTCTTTTCTGAGGCTGCCCAAAAAACTGACGAATGTCACTCTTCCTCTTGTTCACGATGACACTCACTGTGAATGAAAGCTGGCAGTAATACTACTTGCACTTTAATCAAATATCTGCCACTCGCAAGAGGAAACTTTTCCTATTTTCTTATGTAGGCTAGCTAGTTAACCACTTACCTCAAATGATGTCATGTCCCACAGAAATGTGACCTTTACACTCTAGTATGTCACCAACAAAGATGGTGGGTGAGAACTGATCGATATACATACAAGAAGTGCGCCACGCAAAAGGGGAGACCATCCACATCTTTTACAAATTTACATATTAGTTTTACAGACAAGTAAATGGCTCACATAGACAAACGGGCTCAGCAGTTAGCGCTGTTTCTGTAGTTTAAGAGGAAAAAACGGCATGTCTCTGGCTCTAACCGTTGTGGAGATATGACGCGTTAAAGACTACGTGATTTTTGGGATCGTATACGATCCCGTGGTCTCAGAGGGTTAATGTGGAGTGAGAGATGATGAAAAAAACATTTTGGTTAATTAAGAGACTTTGGCGGAAGAAATTAATCTATGGCGGGCTGCCATACATTTGTTAATGAATGGGAAACACTGCTTTGAAATGTAAAGGAAGTTGTTGGGAAATGAAGACCGTTGTCTGTTGTTGCTGTGGACGCAGAGACCCAGATGGAGACGTGTTGTTTCAGTGCTGCTGGTTTGGACTGCAGTCGTCTCTGTGTTTGGTCCCTCAGCTCTTCCTGTAGTCTGTCTGGTAGTTTCTGGTTTGCTCTGATGTTTTCTGTTGTTCTCATAATGGATTGTTTACTGTGAGTGTCTTCTTTTAACCCGGGTCTCAGTGTGGTGGTTGTGGCTTTAGTTCCTGCTGGTTATAATATTAGTCTGTATGTTTTATGGTATTATTTTGTTAAGTTTACATTCAGAAGGAGCATAATGCAGAATGAAGACAGTTGGTATCTAAATAAAGCAAACCTTTCTGTGGATCTCTACTTTAGACTAATAAAAAGTGGAGTCAGTGGAGCATCACAGACATCCAAAACATTTAAACCAAGTCATTTAAGTGACCACAGAAAGAGAATTATCAAACCGTTCCAGTTGATCCTACAGAGCTACTTCCTGCTTCAGCTGTGACCTGTCCTACCCACCGTAGTTCAGTGGACAGGTCATATGTGTTTAGTAGTGATGCTGCTGTGCTGCCTCCTGGACAGAACAGCTGAGATTAACCCTGAAGCACACTGAAACATATATAATAATATATTGATTTTAAAGTCTGTACATGGACAGTTAACGGATTCCTCAATCACCGTCCCTCTCCCTGTAACATGTGTCTCAGCAATGGTGATTCTATCTGTTTTATTGTTTCAGTGTTCAACCTGAGGCACATTCACCTGCTCTCATCCGCTGCAGGTACAAAAGGATTCATTACTGGGAAACCACTCTTATTGATGAGTATCGATAAAGTAATGAGCTCTGAACTCTATTGTCTTTCTGGTCCAGACCCTGAACTGTCTGGACCCTGGAGCTGGTTTCTGGTCTTCTGTTCTGGCACTGTGTTTGGAACTTGAGAGGTTAAAAGAAGATGTCTTTGGGTTTGCTCTGTATAAACAGCAGCAGTGCATCAGTTACAGACGAGACCTGAGGCTGTTGTTTCAGAGTCATATCACCAGCTCATGGTGTTTCATCACACACACACCTGAGCAGTGAGGAAGTGTGTTGTTACCATGGAGACTGTGCATACACAGTTATTGGGTGTGTTTTCGTGACCTGCCCAAGTTTCTTTCATATAAATGCGACATGCTAATGAAAAACACGAGCTTGGACATGTTGGAGAACCAGGTCTGATCCACAAAGCACTGAAACCAAAACCAGGACAGGAACCGGCAAACTGTCCCATTTTATTCAATATTAGCATTTAACTACAGCCCAAGTTGTCAGTAATATAAGTTCAGTTATAAGTCAAATGTGTCAGTGGACCTCACAGGGATATATCTTCTGTTGGCAGGTAAAAAAACACCTTGTTTATCTCAGTAGCTTAGCGTGCCACATGTTATCGTACTGTGACTTTGCCGTGACTCCACCAACTCACTAGACTGTGGATCATTTAGCTCTGGATTGTGTGAAATCCAACATGGAGGCAGAACTGAGTGAGAACAGGTGCTGCAGGAAGCTCTGTCACCGTCCTCCATGTTGATTTCCCCGTCTAACCCGTGTGCACCTGATCATGAACAAAACATTTTAAACACTGAGGAAAACACCTTCATTGTCTCAATCAACTTGACTACTTCAGATGATGCAGGAGTCAGTCTGATAATACAAGAAATAAACACATGGGGCTGTTTGGAGACGGCTCTGTGTCTTTGAAGGGGTCCTGGTATTGATTGTAGGCAGTCTGTGACTGTGTGATGTTATGCCATCATGTTAATGATGTTGGACCCTGATGTCCGTGACATATGACTGCCGTTACTGACCGGGTTAATTGTAGTTACCTCTTCAGTGACCTTCCACCCTGTCACTCTGATTGGAGGATTGATCCCTGCAGAGCCAGGCGGACAGAGAGTCGGACTAAATCTCTGTTTAGATTTCAGAAAATATTAGTCCCGACTGTCAGAGGACTTCTGGAAGTTCTGCATGACCCCATGTGTGTCTGAGTTGGTGATTTTGCTCTTCCAACACGGTTTAGTTTAATCGTTTTAGTAGTAGTTTAAAAAACAAACATCTCCTCTAAAAGTTTAGTTTTTAGTTTTTTGGTCTGGACCTGCAGGTTGGGAAGCACAGCTCTAGTTAGTTTAGACATTAGTCTGATCATGTTTCAACATTTACTGAAAGTGAAGTAACGTCTGCGTTGTTCAGACCCACATCAGCACTGCGTCTAAAAACATCTGCAGGAAAAACGCAGCATCATCTGCAAAACAATGCAACATAATCCAGCATCGCTCTGTGTGGTGTCGTCCAATCAAATGTGTACAGGTGCACATTAATGGTCTGAGTTTGTAATGTGGATGGTGTATTTGTGCTGTTCACCTGGCGATCATGGAGGCAGGAGATAAAACGATAATAAACTGCTGTCTGATCCTCAATCTGGACTTCCTACTATCATCGTGTCACCACAGCTGTACCTGCAGCAACACGCCCCCCCACCAACACAGAGCCACACATTGCTTTAACGCGTTGCTATTTTCAGTTTGAATGCCAGCTTGAAGGCAGATTGACTCCAGACTGTAAACAGCCACTCCAATGATGCCAGAGACAAAATGCAGCCTATAATAATCTTCCATCAGTTTCCACGTGCCCTTTTCTCAGTCTATATCATTTGATTTAAAGTTGGTGCTGAGGTCTGGCAGCGCAGGACTCTGCAGTGTTTTAAATGGAGACACAGAGGGAAGTGTGGTGGAGAGAGAGGAGACACTGATGGAGGCAGGACGTGTTCAGGCTCCTCCTCAGACTGTAAATCAGTGATGTTTGGACTTGTTGGGGGGCTGTAGGAATGTTCAGAGCACTGAGATAATGGACTCGTACTGACGGATGGAGGCTCTGATGAGGTTACACTCATAATGCAGGAACACAGAAAACAACATGCAGTCATTCAGTGGCCTGTTTACTCCACACAGAGCATTCAAGTACAGCCATCGATCTCAGCACAAGGCAAACTGCATTGGGAACATCTGGAGGCACCACATCAGCTGCACTTTCACTCAAATAATCAATAACAAAATGACTCGTTGAGAGTTTTCATGCTGGTTGTGTTACGTAGGTTGTAATTGTATATTTTGCTCCAGTTATGTGGCCATTCTCGCCTGATATCCCACTCAGAGGATCTGGTTGTATCGGCTGTCCAAATATATCTGAAAGTGTTCTGAAAATAGAGGTCCAAAAATCATAGAATTTACAAGCTAATGAGAGGAGTGATCTGCAGCGGTCACTATGGAAACGCATGGAAACTCCATCAGGAGACATTTTGTTGGGTTTGAGGAATGCAGTCGATGGAGCAGTTTGAACAAACTGAAGCTGTGTCCTCCTTCTACAGCCTCCACTCCTCTGTTACAGCCAGCCCCAAATCCATCTATCAGTGATATTAAAGAATATTTAATGAGGGATTCACCAAGTTCCTCTAGACAGAAATCAAGCTTAGTGTGGCCCGTCAGTTTGGAGGTGTTTCAGGTTTAGTCTGGATGTCTGCAGACAGAAAGAGGTTTCCATGAGCAGGGTTATAGTTAGTCTGCTCAGGGCTCAGCAGCTGATCATCTGTATTACATTTAACACACTGACCCACTGGGCGGCCCTTCACATCCTGATGGAAGCTGTTTTCACGCCGCCTCTCGGGTCAGATGTCAGGGAAAGGAGCTCAGCCTTCGTACCTGCAGGCTACAACTCACCGGAAAGGCTTTTATTTCTCAGGACTTGTCAGGGACAGGAAGTGTCCATTGTCCGTGGTGTTGAGTGCTGTGTTGTTGGGACAGGACTTTCCCGGGGCGATGGACTACAAAGTCCTGGTCTTAGACTCCAGAGGAGGCAGCACAAAGAGACAGTGATTCGTCTTCCTGCTTCTGCCTGCCTGAAACCTGAAGGCCCCCCCCCATCGTCCTGCCGCCATTTAAAGAAGATTCCCTGTGTACCATTAAAACATCTGACCTACTTCAGTGTGAGGTGAGACCTGCCACATGCAAGGAGAGTTTATGATATATATACACCGATCAGCCATAACATTATGACCACCTGCCTAATATTGTGTAGGTCCCCCTTTTGCCACCAAAACAGCCCTGACCCGTCGAGGCATGGACTCCACTAGACCTCTGAAGGTGTGCTGTGGTATCTGGCACCAAGACGTTAGCAGCAGATCCTTCAAGTCCTGTAAGTTGTGAGGTGGGGCCTCCATGGATCGGACTTGTTTGTCCAGCACATCCCATAGATCCTTGATTGGACTGAGATCTGGGGAATTTGGAGGCCAAGTCAACACCTTGAACTCGTCATGTTCCTCAAACCATTCCTGAACCATTGTTGCAGTGTGGCAGGGCGCATTATCCTGCTGAAAGAGGCCACTGCCATTAGGGAATACCGTTTCCATGAAGGGGTGGACTTGGTCTGCAACAATGTTTAGGTAGGTGGTACGTGTCAAAGTAACATCCACATGAATGGCAGGACCCAAGGTTTCCCAGCAGAACATTGCCCAAAGCATCACACTGCCTCCGCCGGCTTGCCTTCTTCCCATAGTGCATCCTGGTGCCATGTCTTTCCCAGGTAAGCGATGCACACACACCCGGTCATCCACATGATGTAAAAGAAAACGTGATTCGTCAGACCAGGCCACCTTCTTTCATTGCTCCGTGGTCCAGTTCTGATGCTCACGTGCCCATTGTAGGCGCTTTTGGCGGTGGACAGGGGTCAGCATGGGCACCCTAACCGGTCTGCGGCTACGCAGCCCCATACGCAACAAACTGCGATGTACTGTGTGTTCTGACACCTTTCTATCAGAACCAGCATTAACTTTTTCAGCAATTTGAGCTACAGTAGCTCTTCTGTTGGATCGGACCACACGGGCCAGCCTTCGCTCCCCACGTGCATCAATGAGCCTTGGCCGCCCATGACCCTGTCGCCGGTTCACCGGTTTTCCTTCCTTGGACCACTTTTGGTAGGTACTGACCACTGCAGACCGGGAACACCCCACAAGAGCTGCAGTTTTGGAGATGCTCTGACCCAGTCATCTAGCCATCACAGTTTGGTCCTTGTCAAAGTCGCTCACATCCTTACGTTTGCCCATTTTTCCTGCTTCCAAAACATTAACTTCGAGGACAAAATGTTCACTTGCTGCCTAATATATCCCCCCCACTGACAGGTGCCATTGTAATGAGATAATCAATGTTTTTCACTTCACCTGTCAGTGGTTATAATGTTATGGCTGATCGGTGTATATAGACAGGTATTAATATTGATTATTCTGGATATACATTCATTTATTCATCTGCCAATACATTTTATTTATTTTACCATTTTATTATGTATTTTTGTCATTTCTTTTAGAACTCTTTTATTTAAAAAAAAAAAAATGAAACAAAACACTGAAGTTAAACACTTCAGCCTACAAGATCTTTGTTAAGAATGATACAAGCCGCAACCAACTGAGCCAGTAAACACTGTATGACACACTGCACCAATGTGGTGAGTTGAGGTGTTGGAACAGGAAAGAGTTGGACCAGTCTACCTATTTAACCAGGACCGGGAACTTGGACAAACTGTCCTGCACTGCAACCTAAAGGCTTGACTGGAATAGGATACAGTCGTCCCAACACCATCAATACTTTCCAATTACAGACATATTTTACGTTTTTCTTTATAAAGTCGTACCTAACCCTGCCACCTGACCTCATATTGTCACATCCTGCAGAGTGAAACTCAACATGATGCCTGTCAAATGTCTGCAGCCCAGAATATAAAGGTACAGATAGGGATCCTCAGATTTCTCTGTTCATGTCATGTCTGATCTTCTGGGACCAGATTTTGGGATTGTGTGTCGCTGCTGGAACAAGAGTGCATCTTTAACCAGACTCAGAAACCAGGTGTTGTGATCAGTCAAGCCTTTCATGTGGAGGGAAATGATGACTTTCCACCGTGTTACAGTCTTCATCAGAATGAAGGAGGTGTCCAGCTGTGACCAAGCTTCACCTCAGACAGCAGCTCAACCACCTCGGTTTGAACTGAAAGGCTGAAAACATTTTCCAGGCCGACATCTCACTTCTGACTTTTACCTTTTCAGGAGAAGATTTTAGATTTCCTTCCCTTCTTGATGTGGAGGGTTCCTGCAGCCCCTCGGAGCCTCTCTATGCTTGGAGATTAGCTCGGTGCTTAAATCACAGCAGGTCCCAGAGGGGCCGAAGCCTTACCTCTTTATTTCTACAAAGGGCCTCAGTGGAGTGGCCTTGAAGTCCGGCTTTGTGTGTCCCTGCTCGGCACAGCTGGGCTCAGCTTATTGAGCAGCATTAGGAATCATTCAGAGTCTCTGGCAGCCTGTCGGCTCTCTGCTCTGAGAAATGCTCCAGTCTAATCTCCTGTTTCAAGGTCATCGCTCTGCTATCAGTCTCAGCTCTCTGGCGCCCGCCTCAACAGCCCGGGAGGTTTGGACGTCTTTGTCTTCCCCTCATGGTGAGAGGTTTCACCCCCCCCCATCAGCTGCTGCCCGCTCTCATGAAGGTGTGAACTCCTGTGAAAACACACCAGAGGATGCAGAAACAAAGAGGACCGCAGAGTGAGGAGGACCATGCTGAGCTGATATCTGCCGTCAGACTGAACACAACAACAGACACTTTTCTCTCTGTTTTAGCCTCCATCCACACTGACACAGACGTCTCTACTACAACACCTGGAAACTGAAAACTAGTGTCGACATACTCTGAATACTTTAACAGACTGTGTGTGTGTGTTGATGCTGAATTAGCTTCAGTTGATCTGTGGATGTGTTCTGACAGCGTTGGTATCTGTAACATTCCTGTTTCCCTCCTCTAACTGTTATCTGTGGAAACATGGCTGCTCCGCTGTCTCACACCTCCTGTTTCCCCCCGGAGCGGCCAACATTTACTCCAGACTGTGATCGCTTTCCTGCTGGGACTGTCAGAGTGAAGGCACACTCATCCTGTAGTTACTAGGCTTCCAGTCTTACTCATCATTCATCGAGTCAGATAAGATCAAACAGATGAAACTGTGATCCGTGTGGGGAGAACACGGCTGTGTCTTTAAACAAGCTGCAGCAGGTCACCGCAGGTACAGATAGACGTGGAAACAAGCCTCTGAATGACAACAAAGCTAATTCACCATGTGGGGAATTTAATGCAAGAAAAGTTTGGATTACAGTATCTGAAGCAGATGTGAAACAACATAAGTGGAACTTCCTGAGACACACGGGACTCGTATTACCTGGGGACCTCATTCGATTTATCGTAATTAAGAAAACAGAGGTCGTCTGTGTTCCTAATCCTCTGTGTAATCTGTAAAGTCAAAATTCCTCCACTAATTACAGCCGTATTTCACCCGAGGTCATCTGATAATATTAGTGCCGTGTGAAACAGCATCTCACTCACTGGAGGCTGTATTTTATAAAGTGGGTTCAGCTCCTTATATATTATATGTGATGCCGGAGAAACCAGGTTTCTCTAATCCACCACCCCGATTACAGAAAACAGGTTTCTGGTTTACACAGTGTTTCAGCTTACTAGATGGAACTGATTGTAACCTGGTTACTTACTTGCATGTAAACGTGTTCAGTGAGTTTCAAAAACACCCTGTTCTGTTCCAGGGTGGTTTGTCATTGGTCAGCCACATCACTGCAGCACAGCACAGAGGAAACAAACAGGAGATGGTTTCATCTCCCAGCTGCAGCCAACAACAGTCAGAGCTGTGTGCGTGTGTGTGGTTTTCTGCGATGTGTTTCAGCTGAAAACGTGCACATAGAGTTAAAGACAAACATGCCTGAAACTTAGAGCTCAGACACAGACTGTATTGATCCTGCTGTGATATTAATGTTATAAATACCTGAAGGACGTGAGGTTGGGGGGGTAACTGTAGTCCTGTATGAATAAAGATCACATCTTTGCAGCCCGGTAGCCAACACTGAACGGACCGGTACTGGGTCGTGGCCCAGCCGTTGAGAGCCTCTGGGATATGGGTCTGTGGACTGAGGTCTACAGAGGCCGACACATGGATAGATACACATGTATAGAACATCATCTTAGTGTAAAAGTGGACTAAACAGGGTCATGTTAGGTCTGTTTCTGAGAAGTGGGACTTGTCCCAGCCTCCACCACAGCTCCTTCTCTGCTCCTGTACTTCTCCATGTGTAGGACAGCTGGCCTGCTCTGTCACTGTGTTCACTTGTGGGGGTCAAATGTCATGTCTCCTGTGGGTCCCTCGCCTTTAGAGCTCCTCCCTCCCCATGCCGTGTCACCATGATTAGTTACTAAAAAGGTCATGACCCCAGCTTTTGGTTGTTTAAACACAGCAGAGAGCAGCATTAAAGGCTGTCCAATCAGCCAAATCTCAGTCTCATCTATTTATATCAGTGATCTGGACCACCATCTATATCAGCCTGGAGGATCCTGTCTGCGGGGAGCCTGACAGTGACCCTGATCCTCCACACCCAACGGGAACTGGTCTTCCCCTCAGCTTAACAGTTGGGTGGATGAATCATGGCCCTCCAGGGAGAGAGCGGCTGCCACTGACTATTCATTCAAACCAGCATAACCTGACAGATTGCATTAGTTCACCTTTAGGGCTCCATCTGATGATTAAACGGCAACCTTTTCTCTACCATCCACATCGACAACCCTGCAGGTCACCGACAAACCAGGGATTTCAGGACATTTCACAGTCCTGCAGCTCGAGGACCAAAACACACACATAGTACAACACACTGCCATTGTGTTGAAACATGTAGGTTTGTAGTTCTACCTCAACAGTCCGTTGAAATCATAAATGTGGACACCTCTTACATAGATCCCGGTTAATGTAACCAGTTTCAATTATTGACACTTTGTTTCTGACTAATCTGGGTTTTCTGTCAGTTACCCATGAACCTCAGCTGCTGTTGCTACAGTGAGGAAGCCTTCATCCCAAACTGATCCAGAATCTGACTTAAGTTTCTACAAAGTCCAATCTTTAGCTTCAGCTCACCGTTAGCAGAACATGAAACTCTGTGAATGGCTGTTTGTCAGTGAAATGCACTCTGGGAGTGGTAGATGACTTCTTCAGGTTTTACGTCCACAAGAAGCTTTGACTTTTTATCAGAGAACAGCTGTTCATGTTTTGTTCTGATGATTTAAGTCAGGTCACCTCATCGTCTCTGAGAAATACGAACTGGATTTCATTCACTAAACCCCAAAATAGCTCCTCCTGTTTGGCAACTGTAAATAAACTGCAGGTAACCATAGCAACAGATGCTTCAGGCTCCGTCAGCACACAAACACAAGGATTTAAACACAGCTGACCTTTGTTGCTTCAGTCAGTGGAGATGGGAGAAGAGACCGAGTGGATACAGAGGTGTAATATTAAAATATTATAATGTAATATGTTGTGTTTATGTCTCCGGATGCCTTGCAGCGCAGTATCACTTACATATTGTCTTGTTATTCTGTCTGTGCGGAGGAATGTCCTGAAATATCCACCGTGACTGGAGACTATTTTCATCCTCTGCTATTGAGACATGTTGATCAGGTTCGTCTGGTCTCTCCTGGTTCATGTACTCTCAGTAATACAGTATAATAATGTTTACTTTAGACCAAGAACGAACTGAATGTACTCGTTTCTTTACAATAAGAGTTTCTATGGTTATTAGTTTGTATTATTTAGCTGATATATAGCACAACGGGACTTTTGTTAAATCTACAGCAACTCAGTTTCAGCTTAAACCCAGTTCTAACTTTTCTAACAGAGTTTTGAATTTTAACTTTATATTTGTAGAGCCGGGGTTTTTCTTTTCCTGCTCACCGACACTGAAACTAAATCGCTGCTCTGTCTGAGACACAGCAGAGGAAGAAACTTTAAATCCACTGCTTTGACCTCTGACCTTTGACCTCCTTATAATTGGCTGTTTGTAGTGTCGGTGATCTTGGAAATGAAGCTTTTTCTGCCTTTGTATCTAAAATAAGATCTTGAGCTAAATGAAACATTGTAAAGCTCAACAGAAGTAAAATTAAAATGAGTGTTTTATCACAGAACTCTGGTCTGTTGAGGATAATGAAGTTATTATTCAGCAGGGCCTCAGAGTGGGTGGCCTCTTTCATTCTCCCATGGGAACCTCAACCTGCTTTGATGTGCCCCCCCCCCCCCCCAAAAAAAAGAAAAGAAACCAAGGCAAAGCTGCAGTCTTACTATAATCCTCAGATTTAGTATATACTCTGTGTTGCTACAGTTGGATTAACAGTTTGTGTGTGTTGTAGTTGACCCTTTTCTCCCATATTTGTATTTTTCCATCACAGAGCTGTTTTTCAATGTCATTTAAATGAAATTGTGAATGTGCTCTGACGCTTTTATAAAAAACAAACTAAAAAAAAACCAAAGCTTTATTTTACTCACACAGCGATGGCAGTGAGCTACCGTGCAGCATGCAGGTCTCTTACAGGGCCGTAGTTAATTGCTGCTGACCTTCTTTGTTGTATGTGATTCTGATCATACCTTTTTAATTTTTAAATGCATATGTCTTTCTGCCGTTGAAGGTGTAACCTCACGTTCGAGTTGCGATTTGTTTGGTGAAGCAGAAACAGCTGATTATCGGTCCATCCCAACATTGCCTTTGGTTTCCACAGTGTGTACAGTTGGTGAGCAGAAATGTGAATCATAATAATGTTTACCTCCAGATACAGTCGTTTGCAGCTAGTCCACACCGTCATGTGATTCATGTTGGACCATGTGAGGCTGATGTGCTGCTTAGTTTCAGTGTTGAACCTTTGAGTCACGCCGGCTCGGACGCCATGAAACCCACAGATGTGGAGTCGAGTAAGGGTAGTGGTTAATTCAGAACATGCAGGCCACTCAAATACAAACAGGTGTTAAACATATCTACAGAAGCCAGGTGCTGCCCTGAGCGATGCTGCAGGGATTGGCTTTAAATGGGGATGAATCCACTGCATGTTTGAATATCAGATGGAAGTCACTTGAGGCTTTTTGTAACATGGTTTGTGTGTTTGTGTTTATTTGTTGTTGTTGTTGTAATCCTGTTAGAAACTGTTGGAGCTTGTCTGACATTGTGTTGCGTTAGCGCCCGCTCGGAGCCAAAAAAACCTCTTTGCTCGCGTCAACAGTTTGAACTCCTGATCTGTGATGTGCCTTTCAGCTGTACAAAAATCCCCCCCACCCTGCAGCCCCAGCGCAGTGTCATCTGATATCCTGCGGCTAATATTGGCCTGAGCACTACATTTGGCTGCCAGTTGTTGTGTGTGAATCCTGCCCAGCTGAGTCACATCCAGAATATTCATTTCAACAGAGACTGAGCAGGATGGCACGACTGGAAGCAGCTTATCTCCATCAAAAGAGGACTAATTCAGCAAGTCTGTCTGATTTTTAGTTTTCTGTTGAAGTCAGCTGCTTTAGTTCAGGACTCAGATGCTGTGTGCAGTCGCTGCTCACTGTAGTTTGTCTACAACCAGCTGTAACGCTACCTGCTGCTAAAAGCTGCTAAAAGCTTTTTACATAACCAACATGCAGATCAGACTGATCTTTTCAGATGGACAGAGGTGAGGTGAGGTTCAGGTCTGATGGTCTGTCTCATTTTGGATTTGCTTCCAGGTTAATAAACCCCCCATATCACTGACTGTTGAAATGAGAAACAGCCTCACCAGCAGCAGGTTAGAACAGCTGTAGCTAACTAACCTCAGTAAGTTGCCAAAATAGAGTTGGCTGTTGTTTTTAATGTGCTGTCTGTAAGCCGCTGTCTGTTTGTCTGTACAGACCAACAGAGGGACGAGCTGTGCCAAAGTCAGCTGCCAACACCTGCTATTTAATTCTATGTGTGAGATACATATTTAATCTATATTTAACTCTTAAACTGGTCATCACATTCTCAACATTATTTGTCTCAGCATTACTATATACTGAACCTTACCAACAACACATGCTTAACAGGGCTGTTCCTCAAAGCTCTGGTCTGTGTGAATGACAGCGACCAGGTTTATCCTTAAGATAAAGTATGAAACGTGTTCATTGTCCTCCGTCAAACATGGAGTTTAGTTGTGAGTTTGCTCCGAGAGACATTTACAGGATAAGAATGTTTACGTGAATATGAAGTAGATGTTGAGTGGAGCCGCAGCTCCTGTCAGTCAGGGTGGTTTAATAGGTGCTTATGAGGTTTTATCATCTTAAATTAAAGAGGAGGATGCGGAGGGAACCTGCACTCAGATTCTCATGTGCCAACAGAAGAAGAGAGGCTGTTCAGAAACATTTAAATCACAGAGCAGGCAGGAGCCAGACTACGTGTGCTGGCTGATATTTTTACCTGACCAGTCTCTGCTGCCTCCAGACCAGTGGATCCAGTTACCGTTCCTGTTCTCACCGAGGCAGACGGGGCCTCCCAGCCACACCTCCAGGGCCTGCCGAGCCTGAAATGTTGAACTTGTTTTTGACTGTGCACTCAAAGAACCAACACGTGCTGATGAGAGGCGTGTTGGCTGTGTGCTCCGTGCAGACGGCCAACAGCTGACTGTGAACACTGATGTACAGTAACATGGACGTCAAGGTGCCGACCAATAACAGCTGCATGGTTCTGCTCTGTGCTGTGGTCGGTGTGGATGGTCAGTGGTACTGGTCTGTAGTACTGGTGGGTCTGGTAAATGGATCTGTGTCAGTTCCTCTCCTGTCTGACTCTGACTCCAGGTCAGTTTCACAGCGGTCAGAGAGAAACAAGAAATGTTTGAGATGTGGCTCATTGAGTGTGTGTGTGGAATGTGATGCAGAGGTGTGGTGGTTTAAAGCAGCTGTAAGTCCCGTAAACACAGACACGTTCTCTATTATAACCTCGTTTAGCTCCTCTTTAACCCTCGACTGACCTAACCCTCGGCTACAGGAAGCCCTGAGCTAGCTTAACTTTTTCTAAGTGTTTGGGGTTAGAGGACACTTGAGAACCATAACCCAGGGTTAAGATCACATGACTTAATGTTGGCTACTATTTCCCATTGGGATTAATAAAGATCGTATCTGAAATGATCTTATGATCAGACAACAAAAATCCTGTAGCTTTAGTTGTAGCCTGAATTCACACTTGTGATCGTTCACCCCGTGTTTCTGCTCAGTTCTGGAGTCAGCTCTGGGATGAGAGTTGGGATGAGAGTTGGGATGTTGTTTATTTGAAGTTGAAAGTGTAAAACAAGTCTTTCTTTGTCCTTTTCCTCTCAGGACTCTGAATCTTTGGACCGGTGCATCCAAACTGCTCTGTCAGCCCTCTACCCACCCTTCCAGGCCACATCCCCGACTGTCCTCTGTCAGGTCCTCAATGTGGTGGAGAGCTGCTACAGAGGAGACGGTCTTCGCTACCTAATACACTTCCTGTTGCCTGCGAAGCAGTTCTTAGTCAACCTCCAGCAAGATGCCTGCGTGAGTATTCCCGAATTTGTCTAAATGTGGGGTCTAACGTCCGGTCTGTGGGGGCTACCATCCCGCCTTTAAGGGCAACTGTCGGTCTGTAGCGGCTACCATAACAGCTCTGTGTCTGTGGAGGACCAGGGAGAAGCATCAGTGCCACCCAGTGTTCTCTTCTCACAGTGAAGGCTTCACTTTTACTGTTATTGTCCAAGAAGTCAGCATCCAGCAGCTCCTCTGTCTGTCTCTATTGTCTGTGTGTTATTGGTTGTGAGTCGTGCTTCAGCAGTCAGTTATGATGACTGCATCATAACTGACCCCCCCCCACACACACACACACACACCACCACCACCACCACCACCCCACCCCACCCCACCCCCGATCATGTCAGCTCTTGCCTGTTGAATACCATGCGTGTTTGGTTGATGTGTCATGTTTGGTTAAGGTGACTCTGGGATCGTCACTCACCTGGCGGCTGTTGGGCGTCGCCTCGCCCACAGACATCAGTCAGAGGCCACGATGTTCAGGAGGTGTGTGTGTGTGTGTGTCTGTGGCCTGGGTATGTGATTACTGGCTGTAAATGTCCAGTGTTGACGCCTCCCAGAAACATGTAAAGCTGTGTTTGTATGATGCTGCCATGGTTAATGGGATCAAATGAGGTCAACAGGACCAACAGCTGATCTGGATTCAGCTGTGACCACAGCTGTTTGGGATTGTTAAAGATTTGTTTTCAAAAATATCGATTGCACTGTACCACACAAGGTTATTGTAAGAGAGAACTTGTGTTTTGGTGGAATCACCTCAGGTTGATGGAGTCTGAGTGTTGAGTTTGAAAACCGATCAGTCTGTATTAAATGTTTGGGAGATGGCAGGTAACTCTGTATGTTTGTGGAACAGTTACTGTAGAATCTACTTTATACTGATGGATATGTTGTGCAGCAGCTGATGCTTACTGCACCTACACTTTGTACACCTCAGAAGACACTGGGACTCACTGATGCTAGGTCAGGTGGTAACTGCTGTTACTGTCCTGAAGTCAGCACTGAAACTGTGTTAATAACACACATATGCAGGAAATGTTGCTCATCAACACATTTAGCATTAAAATGATCATTGAAAGTTATATGAAGTGTAACCAGGATTTAGCTACTCTTGATTACAGTTTATAAAACAGCACATACATTTCTTATATTGCTGATAGTGATAACAACCAATAGTCTCTGCGTTGTGTTTTGTGATGTTGATGGACTAACGGCTGACAGCTACAGTAGTTAACTCCAACGCTGAGACACAAACGGCTCCGATGTAGATTCACAGATGATTTATTGCTTATAAGCACTTTGGGATCTGGGGGATACAAGCCCCAGTAAAACTATTCAGTATAAAAGAAAATCATAAACAAAGGAAACTTACAATACTAATGAATGATTTCTGTAGCCAATCTAAATAAACATCAACTGACAAACTTTAGAGCCAACGGTCCAAGACTTCTTAAACATTACACAAAGACACTACCGATACAGATAAATTAGTACACATAGATAATTACTCTGGATGTCAATTTAGTTACCGTCTCTCTCTCTGATGGGCTATACATTAATATTTACAGGTTTTCATTTAACAGTCAACCACTCACCTGGGGGATACAAGCCCGGTTTGACTTGTTCCCCCAGTGATGGACTTTATAACTGCATTGTTACCATGGATACTGTGTAGCTTAGTAATAAATATGAAATATAAAACAAGCATCATAAAAATATAAAAATAACACATATGTACAACTTCCAACTATACAATAAAGGTAACATTACTGACAAAATTAAATTCTATATTACAAGATTTTGCTATTAGACAAAATAACTATTTAAAACTCAAATTATGTATTTAATGTAACATGCAAGAAGCATATGTTACAGAAGTCTAGCATTGTAAGTTACAGAGTTAATGTACAGCCCCACAATCTGTTAGGAAACTGTGAAAAGCAATACAAAAAAATATTTTTAATTGATCCTAATCTCTCCTCTCCTCCTCTCTCCTCTCCTTGTTTCCTCTGCTTGTCTTGTCTCCTCCTCTCCTCTCCTCAGTTGCAGTACTGTGGTCTGTTGTTTCGGCATGAAGGCTGGCCTCTGTGCATCCATGAGAAGGTAGTGGTTCAGCTTTGTCCTCTGGACCAGCGCCTCCTCCGCCCAGGAGACTTCTACCTGCTGGTCTCTCCTCCTGCTGCTGTTCCTCCTCCTCCTCGAGCACACAACGCCTCCTGCAGGAGCGCTGTTACCTCCTCCCCCCGTCTGCTCCTGTGCAGCGTGTCAGCCGGCAGCCATCATGTGGAGCAGCAGGAGGTGTCGGAGATAGCCCTGCGGCCCCTCTTCAGCATGGCCTGGCTGGACTCCGTTAACAGGGAAAGGGAACAGCGAGGAGCGTCCAGGCTGGAGCGCTGCCTCCTCTCTGCCCACGGAGACGTCTTCAGGGTCCCGTGGGAGGACCTGGTCTACCCACAATTCATTAGTCGGCCCCGGACCTCCCTGAAGGAGGACAAGGAGTCGCCCGTTAAGGATGGAGATAAGTTAATTAACACATCGCACAATCTGCGTAGAGATACTAATACCTCCGGACAGGATGTAAAACTCCTCCCGACCTCTTCAAAAACTGACCAATCACCAGCAAGCAGCGAGGGCGAGGACTCAGAGGGCGAGTATGTGGAGCTGACAGAGCTCCCGCTGCCTCGCTTTTCCCCACAGAAGGGCTCCTTAACCCAGTCCATCAGCCTGCAGCACCGAGCCAGGACCAGCACACACACCGCTGCACACACACGCTCTGCTGCCACCACACACACACCTCAAAGCACTCACACACTGACTGATGCTACCACACACACTCCCAAAACCACTCACACACACGTCAGTTCCCACACCGGGCTCTGCACCAGGCTCATCGAGGAGAATCTCAACCAGGACTCCTATGGACCCGTCATCCTCTCCCCCATCGCCCCCACCTCCTCCTCCTCTGCTCCTCCTGAAGTCAGGGGGACCTCCAGCTGTCAGTCGGAGCGCTGGACATCGTCACAGGAGCAAACAGGAGGTACTGATTCAGGCAGGAGTCTGAAGCTAAACACTGAACCTGTAAACTGCACAGAACAGAGAGAGGAGGGCGAGGAGGAGGTGAAAGAGGAGGAGACGGAGGAAGAGAGGGAAGAAGGAGATCTGATGGAGAGGCAGAAACTGGAGCATGAAATGGTAGCGTCAGTTGATGAAGATGAAGAGAAGGAAGAACAGCTGGAGGATACAGAGTGTAGGAGGGATGAAAATGTACTGCTGCGCACACACACTGCTGAGAGAGGAGAAAAGGAGGAGGAAAGTCAAGAGACAGAGGGAGATAGAGAGGAAGAGTTGGATAAGGAGGGAGACAGTGAGTTAGAGGAGGATGGAGCAGAGGAGGTGGAAGTAGAAGAGGAAGTTCAGGTTAGAATTGTGCAGCAGAGTCAAGAAAGAAGGGAGGAGGAGCAAGTGATGAAAGAAGACGAGGGAGGAGGAGAAGAGAAAGAAAACGAAGAGAGAGGAGATGAACAAACGCACATAGATGAAGAAGCTGACTCATGTATTAACACACACTCTGAGGACTCTTATTCTGAAAACAATAAATACACACACTTAGAAGACTCTTATTCTGAAAACAACACCCTACAAACACAGACAGAGGACTCTTATTCTGAAAACAACACACTACAAACACACACTGAGGACTCTTATTCTGAAAACAACCCTCAACACACATACTCTGAGGACTCTTATTCTGAAAACAACACACTACAAAGACACACTGAGGACTCTTATTCTGAAAACAACACACTACAAACACACACTGAGGACTGTTATTCTGAAAACAACCCTCAACACACACACACTGAGGAGTCCAACACACCAGCAGCTTTGGATCCAGATCCAGACTCACTTCGGTCTGAACCCGGGGAGACAGAAGGTGGACAGGAAAAGCCAGAAGAGAGGAGGGAGGAGGAGGAGGAAGACAAAGAGGAGGAGTGCAGCTGTGAGGAGGTTGGTGGAGGAAGAACTGCAGAGCTTCAGACTGAAGGTACAGAAACCTGTTTCTCCTCCTCACCCCCCCCCCCGCTTTTCATCCCACAATCCATCAGACTCTTTCTGTCCTCATTTATCACCTTCTCCTCCTCCTCCTTCCCCGTTCCTCCTCTGATTGGCTGAATCAGTCCTCCTCCCTTTTACCTTCCTCAGTAGTAAACGCTTCACCTCCTGCTATAACTCTAACCCTCTCCTGTTTGATGGAAGTTATGTAACAGACAGGAGGCAGCTAGCAGGCCAGTCGGTGAACTGGTTGTATAATGGAGTAGTTAGTGGACTACTACCAGTTCATCAAACTAACAGACTTCAGAGTATGTGTTGGTGCTCACTGTGAAGGAGGCATTAGTTTATTTAACGTTAATGTCTTGAAAGTGAGAGCAGTATGCAGGAATCCTCTCTGGTTTGCACATTATATTGATCTTGAGCTCCTGCATAAGTAATAGTCTTTTTTTAACCTGCTATTTGACACTGAATCAAATAATTTACTTGAGTAATCACACCAAGTTGTCAGCTGCAGCTCAAAGGAGCAGTCTGGTTCTGCCCTGTTCTGAGGCTGTTTGAGGGTCCGTGTTTAGGGAGTGGTCTGTCACAGGAAAGGTCCTCACAAGTGCAGTATAACGGTACAAAGCTGTGTAACTGTTGACTGTGTAACTGTCAGTGTTTGTCTTCTCTCCTCAGGCCTCAGCAGTGAGCCTCCTCATGCCCAGTCAGATGTCAATCTGTCTGCTAGTCCCAGTCCAGCAGAACCAGAACCACCAGCAGCCTCTCCCACAGTCCCAGTACGGCTCACCCAGTCCTCCCAGTCCCAGCAGTCCAGCTTCTACAGTGTGCTGCTGAGCTCCGGAGCTCTCTGCCTGCCAGGTGAGAATAACACAAACCTCACTTCACCTAAACCAGGTTTAGACCCAGAGCAGATACTGAACCCAGAATAGACTAAGCTCTGTACTAAACCAGGTTTAGACCCAGAGCAGATACTGAACCCAGAATAGACTAAGCTCTGTACTAAACCAGGTTTAGACCCAGGGCAGATACTGAACCCAGAATAGACTAAGCTCTGTACTAAACCCAGACCAGGATTAAGGGTCCGGTCTGAAAAGGAGCCACTCATCTCTCGTGAAACTGCAGGTCTGTTTCAGTATTCTGAAGCAGCAGACATCATGTGACTGGTGACATCTGAAGCATGATGTCATTAGCGATCGCACAGTGATCAATATCTGAAATGGCACACATCAGTTATATGTGATCGGTCGTCAGCCCCCCCCTCTGTGCCTCTCTGCAGGAACCAGAGACAGAAGTGGTAGAGCTCTGCTGACGGTCTGTAGCAGGAACACCGTGTGGTCGAACCCCGACTGTGACTGTGCAGAGCTGCTCCGCCTCCTGCTGTACTACACCTCCACCCTCAGGTATGAACCCCCCTGCTGCACAGCTCTCACTCAGGTTACTGTAGAGTCTTCCCTCTCTGACATCACTTCCTGTGTGGAACAGGAAGGAGGTGGGAGCGTTGGGGCTGACGGTGCTGGTGGACGCCCGCAGAGCTGCTCCTGTCACCGCCCTGTTCTCCGCCCTCAGGTCACTGCAGGTGAGTCTGAAACAAAACCACCTGGGAACATGAATTAAATATGAGCACACTCACGTGACAGACGACCATTCCCAGAGGCATGATCCTCGTCATTCATGGCCCCAGACTGTCACCCTGTGTTCTGATTGGTCACTGACCAGCAGAGGGCGACAAGTGTACAAGCTGGTAAACAGCTTCCTCTGCTGCACAGAGTCTTTCTGCAGTTTCACAGAGGAAAGCCTCCAATTATACTCCCCATCCAACCTTCTGAAGGATTTAGTTTGAATATTGAAATATGTGAGAATCTAAATCAGTTTTAACAGGAAGACATAAAGGAGACCATGTCTCTGTGAGTGCACATCAGTCCTCTCCCTGGTGACTGGTGGTCGACTCAGGTCTCCTTCATCCTCTCTGAACGTTGGGACTGAATGTCTTCATACTTTAGCTCTGTGCCTTTGAACTACATAGAGGTTCATTTAGAAAAATGACGGTTAGAGAGTGTGTGTGTGTGTTTTTGTGTGCGCGCGCTAGCAGGGTAACGTACCAGGCTCCATCCACACTGTGTTACTGCTGGTCAACAAGGACTCGTCTCTACGTCTGGACAGACCTGCAGCCACACAGGTAACGCCTGACACCTGATTACACTCCACCTGAACATGCAGCAGCTCACATTTGTCCCCGATCTCTGACCTGACTTTAAATGTAGCACTGACAGAAACTGCTTCCTGACTTTCTTCTGTGTGTGTGTGTCTGTGTGTGTGCGCAGGTGGAGGTGTTGAGCTCTCTGAAGTCTGTTCAGAAACATGTGGAGCTCCGGCAGCTTCCTGCAGAGTTTGGAGGGTCTTTCAGCTTCAGTCAGAGCAGCTGGCTCTGCTTCAGATCGGTCAGTGCTCAACACACAAACACACTCACACACTTGCTCACACTCTGACTGGATTCTCACACACTGTCCAAGAAGCAGCTCTTCTGCTGCAGGTGTTCTGCTGGGGACAAAACTGTGTGTTTCTGCCGACATGTCATCAAACACGTTATTACTGCACAGGATTTACCAGGAGAGTTATTTTATGGGTGTGTTGTTTGTGTGTGTGTCCATCAGAGAGTGGAGCAGCTGACCAATCAGTGTGAAGACGTCATCAACCTGCTGCAGAAAACCATCAGCATCCTGCAGTCCACACCTCTACCTGCTGCAGCTCAGGTGACACATACTTGATGTTTGACTCCTGCTGTGTTTGTAATAAGTCAGTGTGAACATGAACCAGAGCTAAAACACACCAGTGTGACTGTTGGTCCTCCTTTGTCCGGCCCGTGTGATTGTCATGATGTAGATGTTGGTCCCATCATGACCACAGATCCAAGTTCCACGGAGAGATTCAGTCACACAACCAGAGCACTCAACAAACCCTTCCCTCTCTTTTCCAGGATGCCGAGCTGCTGTTGTCCAGGTACAAGGCGGTGATGTGTAGCATCCTTGAAGACAGTCGATTGGTGCAGTTACAGCAGGAGGGCGGAGCCTCGCTATCGCGGCTCCGCAGAGAGGAGAGCAGCATCAGCCTGACGGAGGATTACCGGGCGGCGATGGAGACGGTGTCGTCTCTGTACGACGAGGTGGACGAGCTGCTCCACCGCCTGGTGACTCTGTCCAACTCCAGGACTCAGGAGCTGCACTTCATCCTGGAGTTCAGGAGCCTGGAGCAGGGCTTCACCGAGGTCAGTCTGAGCACGCTCAGTACACACTCTGACTCCTGACTAACACCTGTGACCTGGACAGGAAGGTGTCATCATTTATCAAAGTGTGCAGTAACAGTTTATTCTAATCACATCATTGTCATGTGACTGATTATTCAGACGTTTAGTCTGTAACACGTCCGTCCAAAGATATTCTACTGCTGAGATACTTCACTCCAGAGATTCCTCATGCACAGGCAACACATTCTAACCTGATCAATATAACAGCATGGCCGATACTATCAGCTATTATCTCTCAGTATCGGTGTGTGTGCGGTCTGATCAGCGAACGTCAGTAGAGAAATGTGTTTAAGCTCATTTAGAGTCACTTTAAAACAAACACCACAGAAGATCCACATTTAAGGAACCTTATCAAACATGTGAGATTGTCACCTGATTTAGTATACTCTCTGATATCAATATTGTTATTGGCCTCAAAAACCCAGCATGAGTCAAACTCCTGTACTGCTGCGTGGTTTGTGTTTCTCTGGAGACAGATGTTTTATATGTTGGATTATATATTCAAGGCTGGATACAGACTGGGATGTTGGGTTCACGCTGGTCCATCACGACATTGTGAAGCTGTGATTGGTTGAAGCTGAAATTTTATAGCAAGATTAGAACAAAGTTATTGGAGGGAAACTCAAAGTCTTCAGGTGTTCATCATTCTGTAGCAGCAAACAGGAACAAGAGCCCAGCTGTCCAATAACAGGTTCACATCTGCATGATGTTTGTGATTATGAGCTCAACTAAAGGCGTGTGTGTGTGTGTGTGTGTGTGTCAGGTGAGGTCCTGGCTGCAGGAGGTCGGGGAGGTTTGTCTGAAGAGTCTGGATGAACCAGAGGATTCTCTGGAGCTTCTGAACAAGAAACAACAGGACTTCAAAGATTTCCACACTGCTGCATATGTACGACACTCACTCACTCTCTCTCTCTCTCTCTCTCTCTCTCTCTCTCTCTCTCTCTCACTCACTCACTCACTCACTCACTCACTCTCACTCACTCACTCACTCACTCACTCACTCACTCACTCACTCACTCTCTCTCTCTCTCTCTCTCTCTCTCTCTCTCTCTCTCTCTCTCTCTGAGTGGTGTTTACCAGTCTTCTTCTTCTCTGTCTGTAGGAGCACTGTAGACGAGGCGAGGCGTTGTTGAGTCGTCTGGAGTGTTGGGGCGACATGTCGTCAGCTGACCTCCACGTCTACGAGGTCAAAGTTCATTCCTTCTGGGCTCAGCTTCAGGATTTCTCCCAGCGGGTCAACACCACCGGCCAGAACATCGAGCGAGCCGTCCGGCTCTACCGCTTCTTAGACCAGGTACTGTTGCTGTTTTTAGTTTTCATTAGTTCAATGCTTCGGTCTGTCCCGGCTCCATTCATTTTTTCGTGGACTTGTTTGAACAGGTCGTTATTGCTTATTTTCCCACCGTCTAGGTGTCCAATAATGTTCAGTTCTTTAAGAGTAAGTCTCTGCAGGGGTCCAGACACATGCGTCCCCACACATTTACGCCCCGACGGAGAGCGTGGGCAGACAGTAACCAGGGGAAATCGTTTACATGCTTTTGTTGTTATTTGTCTTTGGTTCGGGCCTGTTTAATCTGATTGAGGTGTTTTTTATATGGACCATTTTTATTCTGTTCTGGCTTTTAAACTGATTATAATCTGAATTTTACGCTCCATGTAAACATAGCTATTGATTTGGGTTCAGATTCAGTGTCTCCTCCATGTTCTGATCTGTCTTCACACCAGAGGAGCCTGTAAATCAGCGGCAGGCAAATAATGGCCCGTGGGCCAAATCTGGGTCTCCAACAAAAATATTGGCCCCTGACAATAGCTGAAGTTTTTCGCTTTCATAGTTTACCTGAAAACTCTGACAGCATTTTTTTAAAGACCCATGTAGGACAGGAGGGAACAGCAGCTAGTGTACCTGAGGATATCGGATTAACACAGGTAAATAACAGGATAACTGTACTTCACTCACTGTTTATCGTCGATCAATCGATCAATACATGCAGCACAGAACGTGTTCATGTGTAACAGTTACTGATATAAACAGCTGTTTCATTTACCTACTTTAATCTTTCATAAATTCAAAGATATTAACAAACAAAAATGGCATCCTGAGAGCTGAGTGGTCAACACATGTACCACATGACCCCTATCCCCCCCCCCCCCCCCCCTTAGATCATCACATTTACTTTCAATCCGTCTGCTCCTCTTTCTTCAGTCTGGATATTTTCAGTTACACAGAAAATAGTTAATTGTGTCACAGAGCAGCTGCTTTCTTCTGTCTGTCCTCCTCCTCCTCCTCATATCGTCCTCCTGCAGTGAAACTGACAGCTTGTATTGAGGGCAGGAGGGAGGAGGGGGAGAGAGTCAATATTGTTTTGTGTACTGGACTCTGCTTGTTGTAAAGGGGGTGATGGTCTTTGTCCACCTGACCCTGTACTGTAGGAGGTGTGTGTGTATGCTGCTCATTGATTTGTGAGGTAGCTGGACTCCTACAGAGATAAAAGGTTATAAACTGAGTGTGTCTGTTAGTGAATGCTGGTTCAGTCTCTGTTCAGACAGACAGCAGACTGAGCTGCTGGTTTCTGATCACCTGTGTGCAGGTGTGTGTCGATCCTTCAGCCTCTCAGCTGCTACGTTCTGTCCCTGTGCCTTCAGATCTACTGTGGAAACCTTTAGGCCTCAAACTCAACTTCTGATCAGCATTTTGCTCTGGACCAGAGCGTTTGAGTGTAATAACTATATATATATATGTAAATATAATATAAATATATGTATAATAAAGTATAATTGGCAGTTAGCGACACTTTATCTTTTGTTTATTTTCCCCGTCTTTCACCTGCTGCTTTGTGAAACAGTGAATTCTTCTTCCACTGAGATACGTGAAGGTCAGGAGTGTGTGTCTGCGTGACACCAATGACGGAGTGTGTGTGTGTGTGTGTGTTGTTCTGTGCAGTGAAGTGACTGTAGTTTAAGTTTCCACTCTGATACACTGACCGGCTGATATTGACCTGACAGACACACACACAGAGACAGAGTCACAGCATGATACTCTAGTGTCGTCTGGAAAGCTCGTATCTCCACGTCATGGATTTGTCAGGACAGAAAGAGTCCTGGAGACAAAAACAACAGCAGCTTCTGTTCAAACATGAAACATGCATGTTAAACACTCTGTGTGTGTGTGTGTAGTCCAGGTATCACTCCAGTGCCAAGTTTTCCCTCCTTCCTCCTTTCACTCCTTTCACAAAGTCTTTGTTGCCGTGGCAAACCCCCTCCCCCTCCTCCTGGGACCGCCCATCTGCCATTCAGCCTGTGAATAAGATGGGGGTGGTGTCACTGTGTGTGTGTGTGTGGTCGGGCTGCTGCTCTCTGCTTCCCTCAGTCAGGCTGCAGTGCTTCAACAGAACACACCGAGGTACGATACACATTCTCACACACACACACACACGCACACACACACACACACACACACACACACTCACACTCAGTCGTTTTGTGAAGTAGTGCAGCTTTAATAGTGTAGAGCTGTGTAGTTAGTGTCTGTGTGTCTGTTAGTTTTTCAGTTGTTTGATGTGAAGTTGGTGTCAGTTTGACTTCAGAGTGCTCTCTCTCTCTGCCTCTCTGTCTCTCTCTGTCTCTCTCTCTGTCTCTCTCTAGAACGAACGGACGCAAAGATTGAACGGCGCGAATGGAACGCGAACGGAACGAACGCGCGCGAACGTTCGAACGAACGAATCCGAACGATCTTGATTCCGGATCCGAACGATCTGATCCGACCCGCGGACGCGAATGAACGCGGACGCGCGGACCGGACGATCTTTGAATCTCGCGTGAATGATCGACGCGGACGCAGGAATCTTGAACGACGCGCGCGCGATCGAACGGATCTGATCTGGATCTGCCGGATCGATCTTGAGCCGCCAGCTGGACCTGTGTGTGTGTGTGTGGGGGAAAAAAAGTGGATGTGGTTTTGCAGAGTAAATGTAGCTGTCATGACCCTCATATTGATCTTGCGACCCCTTTGTGGGGTCCCAGCCCACAGGTTGGGAATGACAGATGTATGCTGCGTTCATGTCTTATCATTTAGACTGTAATTATGAGCAACTGAGAGAAACGGTTCACATCAGCCTCTGATTTGTGATTCCAAGCTGCAGGTATCATGAAGTCCTAACTACAGTAGAGTCACTGACACCTACAGCTAAATAAAACCCAGTATCAACACTGTTACAGAATGAACCGCTCCAAACACACATCAGTGCAGGAGAAGCTAATCCAGGCTGTTTAAATGCTGTGACTACAAGGATAACAGAGGGGTAGCCATCTTGGAATAATCAGTCTAAAGTTGGAATAAGTTAGGTTTTCCTGTTGGTTCTGCTGACAGTGGATGCAGCTTTAAGGTTTGAGCTGGGGTTAGTGATGAGGGACCTCACAAGTACAGAAGTACTAACTGTGTGTGTGTGGTTTCATTTCACGTATTTTCCTCTTAAATCTCTTTCGGGGAGAGTTAAAGAGTTAAATTCCCGTGTGCACTCATATCATTCACAGAGGCTGCAGATCTGGACTTGATGTCTCCGGGTGTCTCTGCTGTCATGTTGTATTGACCTGACTCACCACATTCTTCAATACAAACTCTACACTGCTGTATACAGCCGCTCACCTGTTAACTCTTTACACTGTACACCTCCTCCACTCTGACAGTGTCAGATAATAGTGTCCTGTTGTTGCATTGGAGCGCTCTGATGATGGGAAATATTCCGCATGTTTCCCCAGAATCCAGCCTGACAGATGTGGGATCTGTGGAACTTCTGGGATCTGTAAATAAAGTTCTGTGAGTTTGAGGACAGTTTGGACAAACAGCAGGAGACTGTTTGTGTCTGACTGATTTGTTGTTTTGAGGCTCAGCTGATCTGCACTCCCAGCTCTTCCTGTTACACGTGGTGCTGTTTGTACTGACTGTTCACAGTATTTCTACTGTGTTCTGTTCCAAGAGAACTCGGAGTCAGGTTCCCTCCTGTGAGATCAGATAGTGGAGAACACTTTGTGTTCAGCTGGAGGTTAAATACTGTGATGAAGTCACACTCAACTTCCTGTGTGACGTCAGAAACACTCAGCACTCCTCATCCTAATCAGCAAGTGGAGGTCACATGACTGATTATAGATTTGACATGGTGGATATGATTGGACTACACTGGAATCTGTCATATCCTGCAGTCCACTGTGTGTGTACATCTGTACTAAACTGGCTGCACTGAAGCACCACAACAAGAAGGAAACGGTTGTATTTCTTCTCATTGTTTCACAGCAGATGAGCAGCAGACCTTCAGTACATTCATCACATTCATATCTGTATTCAGGAGCTGCTGAGTAGTGATCAGATACCAGGACAGAGACAGACCAGCAGGAACATGAGAACGCTCTGACTCTACAAATGATGCATACAAGAGTTTACATGATCTATCAAATACACAACTACACAATAGAAAGTGACAAACCAACAAAACATAAGCAGCAGCTGTCAGTTTCACATGTGAAGAACCTGCAGTCTGTCGACCCCTTCACCATAGAAAGTAGATAATGATCAATAAAGGGATGGATGGGGTGCGTTGTGATGTTTGGTCAGTTTGTGATGACACTTTGTGTTTCCTGCTGCAGTAACAAGAGTTTTAAAATGGATGGTTTTAAATCAGGCAGCTTCTCTTCAGGAACTCTAAACCACAACTAGCGACTCAGTAAATATGTTGCTGTGGTACTCCTCCTCCTCCTCCTCTGAGGGAGGGCAGAAGGAGCCCTCCCCCCTCCTCCTTTCATCTGGTTCTGGCCTCCCCCCCTCCCTCCCTCCTTCTCTTCGGTTGACTGGATCCAGGCCTGGAGTCCTGCAGGGCCACTGTCCCCAAAAACCAGAGCCTGTCTGGTCCTGGTCAGTCCTCCTCCTCCTTCTGTCTCTGCAGCACAATAACAACCACATGTCAGTCCTCCTCTCTTCTCCACTACTCTCTTTTCATTTCCTCTCCTCTCATCCCCCCCTTAAATCGTGTGTGTGTGTATACACACACACACACACACACACACACACACGAAAAGATAAAAACATCCACCTTCTGCAGTCAGACTGATATGTGGGGCTTTGACTCTGGTTTCTGAGAAGTGTTTCAGTCTGGACAGATGATTGACAGCCCCAATCTCTATCAGCTCCTAACTCAGCTGATTGAGTTTAACCCTTTAGCACGCACACATATTAGCGCGTGTGTGTGTGGGAACTGAGCGGCTGCAGCGATCAGGACACATCAGCCAGCTAATCAGTTTAAACAGCACTCAGCCGACACACACACACAGCTGACCCAGTGGCCTACTGTAGTTGTGTGTGTGTGTGTGTGTGAGAACATATTTCTCTGACGCTAATGCTGGGTTCACATATGGGGCGGACGTGCTGAGTAGCGCCCCGAAGTGCCGCTTCAATTCGGTGCCCATGTTAACCAGTTGGGCTGTTCACACAGGAGGTGCCATACAGCAATAAAATAAGTGATCCAAAAAAGCATTCACGCCAGCTTCATAACACTGACCGACAACAATGCTGTAATAAACCGATAGATCTAATCTTTATACTCTAATTTGGTGTCAGTTGTGCCTAAACAGCGAGAGAGATGAGCAGACACACACACAAGCAGCGAGCAAGAGCGAGAGGGTGAGAGAGAGAACGTAGATCCTAGAAGTGGAGAAGCACCGGCAGTTGTATGATCCGCAGCACATAACAACAGCAGAAAGATCAGTCCTAGAAAAGAGCAGAGGAGCAGGATCGCTTGTTGACCGGAGCAGAGAAATGCGCTTCTGGTGTGAACAGCCAGACTACTGCTCGCGCTAGAATTGACATATCGTGGCGCTTCACGGGGCGTCCGTCTCCTATGTGAAACCAGCGACACAAATCTGGTGTTGACTCTGTTATCTCTCCTCTCTTTCTCTCTGGCAGCAGCTCAGATCAGCTGTCGCTAACGTTCCTTCAGAACTAAAGAAAACTTGTCTGTGTGTGTGAACTGGACCAAAGATCCTCTGTGAGGGAAGAAGCTCCACTATGTAACACAGTGTTTCTGTAGTTCAACAACTCCAACAGAGTGAGACCTCTTCTCTAATAAAACCATCAGCTGATCTCATGTCAGTTTCAGGACGCATCCTCCAGTTAAACTTCATATATCAGATCAATAATTTAAGCTGGTCAAGTAGTTGTGTCAGATTTACAGCTGTTATTATTTCAGTGTGTCAGATATTTAATCAATATTTCAGTAAATGTGAGTAAGTAGTTTAAGACTCAGATCTGGATCAGACCATGATGACCAAAACCCTTCACTGACTACCAGACCTGATCTGAGATGGTGACCTTTGTTGGTGACTGCCTCCATCTTTGTTGACCTCTGACGTTGTCTCTCTCTCTGAGCCGGCCTTCATCCACTTCCTGTCTCTCTGTCCGTCTGTGGTGTGTTTACAGGCGGGGGTGGACGTCTGTTTGTTCCTGCTGTCTGATTGGCTGTTTGGGAGTCATTTCAGAGAGCTTTGGGTGTGGCTTCTATCTACAAATGTCTGATGCCCGCCCTCAGTTTGTTTGGTCACGCCCCTGTGATGTCGTATCACCTGACTGTCGATCCAAACTCAGAACTGACTGAAATACTTTTCTGTCTGTGCAAGCATTCATTAAAGCAAAGAAAGGAAATAATAATTGTCGTAAATATAGATTCTGTGTAACTCTTCCATTTAGCACTTTCTGTGTGTTGAGCGCCCCCTGATGGACACGTTACAGGTTGACTGCAGCCGGTCTGATGTCCCATCAGCCATCAGTGCTGCTACCGTTGGGTCTGGATTGAACTGATCCTCTCAAGGCCTTGAAAAGTTTGGAACAACCCCTTCCAACCTGACACACATATGACCGTGTGTATGTGTGTTTTAGTGGTGAGGTAATGTGTTAGTTGTCTGTTAGGAGGGTAAATACAGAAAAGCAGGAGGCCTCCTCACTTATTTATACCACACACACACACACACACACACACTCTCTCCCCCTCCAACCCTCAACAAAAAGGAGGTCAGCTCCTTTGTGGCGCCTGCCACACACACAACAACACACTTCAAAGCTTTCTCACTACCAGCATGGAGGGTGATGTCATTCTCTGACCTCTCTGTCTGTCTCTCTCATCTCATAATAATAATAATGTGTCTTTTCTCTGTCACTGAGATCTGTGAAGTTTGGGATTAACACACTAAATGTCTTAAAGTAATTTACTCTGATGTGACCATCTGTCACAGTTTAAGAGGAAGAGCATCTTTGTCTCTGCCTCATTCTGCCCTGCATGCACTGGTTGGTGTTTTTCTTTGGACGTTTAATATGGACCTACAGAGTTCTGCATGCAGGGCCTCTATGGGATGCTGGTCCCATCTAGTGTAGTCCTGATGACTCAGTGGACCCCAAACTTCACGACCATAGAGGGCGACTGGTTGGATTACACTGTCAGATATTTTAGTCCAGATTCTAACTGGTATGTCTATTTTGTAAAATTTTCTTTTAATTGCATAAAATGCTCTACATGCTTTTTGTTTCAGTTTGTTCACTGCCGGACCAAAGCTACCTGAGCCCAGGTGATCATAGTGTAGGCTGTGATCCAGGTGGGTGTTTCCTAATTTGAACTGATATTTGCTTTCCTGAGATCTGGGCTTCTTTTGGAAGATCATGATTTTAGATTTGTTAAAGTTGACTGTCAGGGCCCAGTTCTGACGGTACTCCTCCAGGAGGTCCAGGTGCTGCTGTAGTCCTTGTTGTGTGGATGACAGCAACAGCAGGTCATCAGCATAGAGCAGAAATTTAACTTCCTTATTGTTCAGGGTTAGGCCAGGGGTTCCAGACTGCTCCAACAGTACTGCTAGCTCATTATTGTAGATGTTAAATAGAGCTGGAGGCAAGCTGTTGCCCTGAAAGACGCCTCTCCCTCGAGTGAATTCAATTCAATTCAGCAGGAGGAAAGAGAACATACAGCAGCATAGTACAGTTCCACATAGAGATGTAAAGCAATAGTTGTGGTGATGGTATTGATGTTAATATTAACAGAAATAATACTAAGAGCAATATTATAATAGTAATACTAATAATAAGAGCAATACCAGTAATAGCAGCAGTGGGTGCAGAGCAGGAGCACGGGGGCAGCAGGTGGCTGCAACCATAGATCCAGACTCTACAGCTCCAGAGGCAGAAATACCTGCAGAAAGCAACAGAAGGAGAGAGAGAGAGAGAGAGAGAGAGAGAGAAAGCACACAACTACGGGAAGACATTGAATTAGTAACAATCATTGATGGGATATGAGGGCGTACAGATGGAGAGGAAGGGGAGGAGAGAGGAGCTCAGTGCATCATGGGAAGTCTCCCGGCAGTCTAGGCCTATAGCAGCATAACTAAGGGGGGGCTCAGGGGTCACCTGAGTCAGCCCTACTATAAGCTTTATCAAAGAGGAAAGTCTTAAGCCTACTCTTAAATGTGAGGAGGGGGTCAGCCTCCCGTACACAAACTGGGATCTGGTTCCACAGGAGAGGAGCTTGATAGCTGAAGGCTCTGGCTCCCATTCTACTTTTAGAGACTCTAGGAACCACAAGGAACCCTGCATTCTGGGAGCGCAGTGCTCTAGTGGGGTAATAGGGTACTATGAGCTCTTTAAGATATGATGGTGCCTGACCATTTAGGACTTTGAAGGTGAGGAGAAGGATTTTAAATTCTATTCTGGATTTTACAGGGAGCCAGTGTAGAGAAGCTAATATTGGAGAAATATGTTGTCTTTTTCTGGTTCTTGTCAGTAAACGTAATTGGGTAAATATAATTGGGTATCATCTGCATAACAATGAAAATGTATGGAGTGCTTCCTAATAATATTGCCTAAAGGAAGCATATATAAGGTAAATAGAATTGGTCCAAGCACAGAACCTTGTGGAACTCCATGACTAACTTTGGCGTGCATAGAGGATTCATCGTTAACATGTACAAACTGATATTGATCTGATAAATAGGATTTAAACCAGCTTAGTGTGGTGCCTTTAATGCCAATTAAATGTTCTAGTCTCTGTAAGAGAATGTGATGGTCAATGGTATCGAATGCAGCACTAAGATCTAGTAAGACAAGTACAGAGACAAGTCCTTTGTCAAATGCAATTAGAAGGTCATTTGTAACTTTCACCAGTGCTGTCTCTGTGCTGTGATGCACTCTAAATCCTGACTGAAAATCCTCAAACAGCTTGTTGTTGTGTAGAAAGTCACACAACTGATTGGCGACTGCTTTCTCAAGGACCTTAGAGAGAAAAGGAGGGTTAGATATAGGTCTATAATTTGACAAAATCCCTTGATCAAGAGTGGGCTTTTTAAGAAGAGGCTTAATTACAGCTACTTTAAAGGACTGTGGCACATAGCCTTTAAATAAGGACAGATTGATCATATCTAGTACATAAGTGCTAACTAAGGGTAAAACTTCTTTAAGCAGCCTAGTTGGGACGGGGTCTAAGAGACACGTTGATGGCTTAGATGAAGAAATCATGGAAGTTAGTTGACTAAGGTTGATGGGAGAAAAGCAGTCTAAATGTATATCAGGTTTTACAGTTGTTTCTAAGGTTCCTGTGTTTGAAGATAAGTCATTACCAACTGAGGGCAGGAGGTGCTGAATTTTGTTTCTAATAGTTAGAATTTTATCATTAAAGAAGCTCATAAAGTCATTACTACTGAGGTCTATAGGAATACATGGCTCAACAGAGCTGTGACTCTGTCAGCCTGGCTACAGTGCTGAACAGAAACCTGGGGTTGATCTTATTTTCCTCTATTAATGATGAGTAGTAGGCTGCTCTGGCATTAAGGAGGGCCTTCCTATAAATTTTAAGACTATCTTGCCAGGCTAAACGTGATTCTTCCAGATTGGTGGAACGCCATTTCCTTTCAAGTTTTTGCAATGTTGGCTTTAATTTGCGGGTTTGTGGGTTATACCATGGAGCTAACCTCCTCTGTTTTATTATCTTCTTTTTTAGAGGGGCGATAGAGTCGAGTGTTATTCGTAGTGATCCTGCAGCACTATCAACAAGATGATCAATTTGGGAGGGACTGAAGTTAGCATAGGAGTCATCTGTTACATTGAGACATAGAACTGAATTAAATGCCGATGGAATCACTTCCTTAAATTTAGCTACAGCACTATCAGATAGACATCTAGTGTAGGAATGTTTGCCTAATGGCGTGTAGTCCAGTAATAGGAATTCAAAAGTTATTAAATAATGGTCTGATAAAAAAGGATTCTGTGGAAAGACTATTAGATGTTCAATTTCAATCCCATAAACAAGAACCAGGTCGAGGGTGTGGTTAAAACAGTGAGTGGGTTTATGTACACTCTGACAGAAGCCAATCGAATCTAATAATGAGAGAAACGCAGCACTAAGGCTATCATTTTGTACATCCATATGAATATTAAAATCACCTACAATAATTATTTTATCTGTTTTAAGGACTAAACCTGATAAGAACTCTGAGAATTCAGATAAATTCAGAGTACGGTCCAGGAGCTCGGTACACTATAACAAATAGAATTGGCTGTAGTGTTTTCCAGGTTGGGTGTGAAAGGCTAAGAACAAGGCTTTCGAACGAGTTATAATTTAGTTTCGGTTTCGGTTTGATTAATAGGCTTGAGTCGAAGATGGCTGCAACTCCACCTCCTCGGCCTGAGCCTCGAGGAATGTGAGTATTAATGTGACTGGGGGGAGTGGATTCATTTAGGCTAACATATTCATTGTGACACAGCCAGGTTTCAGTGAGACAAAATAAATCAATATTATGATCTGATATTAGATCGTTTACTAGAACAGCTTTAGATGACATCTGATGATGAGATCTGATGTTTAAGAGTCCACATTTAATTCTCCTATTTTGTTGTACTGTTGCAGTGGTGGTTTTACTTTTTATTAGGTTTTTATGTGTAACCCCTCTTCTGTTTACTTGTGTTTTAAATAATTTAAGTGGTCTGGGGGCAGACAACCTCTCTGTGGAGTTTAGGGTGGGTAACTGCTCTAATGGAAGCGCAGAGAAGCGTGTAGGACTGCAACTCTGCCTCCTGGTCTGGACCACAGACTGTATTAAGTCTATGGTCTGAACTCTGAGTTGTCATGGCTTTGGGCCACTAATAAATTCGCCAGATTTCTAGATATGAGAGCGGCTCCATCCAAAGTGGGATGAATGCCATCTCTCCTAATCAGACCAGGTCTTCTCCAGAAAGTCCGCCAATTATCTACAAAGCCCACATCATTACCTGGACACCACCTCGACAACCAGCGGTTGGATGATGACATGCGGCTACATGTCATCGCTAGTAAGATTAGGCAGGGGCCCAGAGAAAACTACAGAGTCCGACATTGTTTTTGCATATGTACACACCGACTCGACATTAATTTTCGTGACCTCCGATTGGCGCAATTCGGTGTCATTACCGCCGACGTGAATAACAATCTTACCACATTTATGCTTATCCTTAGCCAGCAGTTTTAAATAGGATTCAGCGTCGCCCGCTCTGGCCCCTGGATGCATCTGACTATGGTCGCTGGTACTTTCACGTTTCGCAAAATGGAGCTGCCAATAATCAGAGTTGGTTTCTCAGCGGGTGTGTCGCTGAGTGGAGAGAACCTGTTAGAAACGTGAACGGGTCGGTGGTGAACCGTGGGCTTTGGTTTAGGGCTATGCTTCTTTCGGACAGTCACCCAGCCTCCCGGGCCTCCCGGCTGCTCGGGAGTTGCCGGCAGAAGCTGCCTCTGGTCGGCTCGCACCGGCTGACTGACTCTCCATGGTGCGGAGCCGCGACTCTAACTCACTGAGCCTCCAACGCGGTGAATAAACTACATTTGTTACACGAACCATTATCGCTAAAGGAGGCAGAGGAGTAACTAAACATCTGACACACCGAGCAAGAGAGAGGAGGAGAGGGAGAGCAGGAGGAGAGAGCAGGAGGAGAGAGGAGGAGGAGGGAGAGGGAGAGCAGGAGGAGAGAGCAGGAGAGAGGAGCAGGAGAGGAGGAGAGAGCAGGAGAGAGGAGGGGGAGAGGGAGAGCATCGAGGGAGACGCCATCGCTAACTGAGCTAAAGCTAAACTACAGTAGCAAGCAACTAACTAGCGTGTAAACAACTGTGGGATTAGTGGAAAGTCGCTAACAGGAGAGAGCTATGAGTGCTTAAACAGAACTAGTGCATCCTTAAATGTATAGCGGGTAATTAACCGCTATAGTAAAGAAAATATTTGAAAATACAAAATTTGCTGCCAGTAACACAGAAGCACCGGCAACCGGAAATGAGACAATACGTTCATGTCACCACGTCCAATCACCAGCTCTGAGTGAAGACATCTGTAGTTTTGACTCCACATTTATTATTGACTTAATTATGTCGTAAAGTTTCCCCCCTACTCAGATTTGGAGAATTTTATAATATAGATCCCTCTTGCCAAATAGAATCAAAAGCCTTTTTAAAATCAATAAAACATGCAGAAATGTTACCCTTATTTTTTTGGTAAAAAAACAATTTGCCCTTTGCTCAGGACATTGTGTTCCATAAGGAAGGCCAGCATCCGGGCATTGATAATGCTGCAGCAAACCTTCCCCAGATCTCAGGAAAGCAACCTGACTGAAGGACGAGGTTGAAGAGCTGAAGCAGGACCGTCTCAGCTCAGGGCTGCTGTGTTTCAGCATCTCTGTCCTGATGCCGTCAGCTCCACATGCTTTGTCAGGATTTAGTTTTTTGATGCTGTTTTCTAATTCTGTCATTGTAATTAAGTAATCAAGGGGGTTTTGATTATTTTTGATTGTTGATTCAAGGATTGTCAATTTTTCTTGAATTTGTTTCTGTTTCTGATTGAGGTCGTTCGGTGAAATTTGCTCATAGTTTTTTAAAATGATCTTTCCAAATGTTCCCATTTTGTAGTCAGGTTGTCTTTTTTGTTGTTTAAGTTCTTCCATCTCTCCCAGAACTGATTTTGATCGATGGACTCCTCAGTTTCTCTGAGTTTCTGATGGTGATGTTGTTTTTTCTTCTGTTTTATGATCTGTTTGTTTTCTCTCAGTGTTTCCACAGAAGTTTGTCTCAGCTCTGTGTTTTATGGCTGACGGTGTTTTAGGTTGGACTGCTGTCTTAATGTCTGCAGTCCTTGTCGTACCACTCTTCCTCTTTCAGTCTCTGTTTAGATGCAGAGCTGTTCTTAGTCCGACCTGCTTTACTGGCTGATTTATGATCAATATCATTTATCTTTCTAACAGCCACATTTAATTGATTTGGTTGAAACTGTGCAGATAGGAATGTGTTCATTAGATCAGTAATTACATGTTTAAATCCATTTAAATGGATTGTTTATTTGATGTAGTTTACAGGTTCTGTCACTGTCTTCTGTACAGCTGGTTTTATATCTACATTTATCTGGCAGTGATCTGATGGGGGGTCTGTGGTCTGACAGTGAATGCACTGATGAGGGGGGGTCCATGTCAGTGATGGTGTAATCCACTACACCAGTCCCAAGAGCTGAACAGTATGTGAACCTCCCTAAAGAGTCCTCTTACATCCTGCCATTAAGCATATACAGACCTGAGGAGCAACAGAGAGGCACTAGCTCTTTCCCCATTTTGTTCACAATGTGGTCTTTATTGTGTCTGATGCTAGTTGGGGGGGTGAGGTGCAGAGAGAACTGTTGCCAGCAGGATCCACTACGTCAGGCTCACATCCTGTTCTGGCATTTAAATCTCCCACCAACAGGACATCACCCTGGACCTGCTAATGTCGGATTTCTTTATGGAGATTTTCAAAGAAGTTTTCATCATAATGGGGCGACTCAATGGGGGGGTGTAGGCCACACATATGTTCAAATCATTATCACATTTGGCAATATTTCTGTGTAATTGAAGCCAGATGTATGTTGCTGCTTTTTGAATTATTTTAGATGAGATGATAGGTTCTCTTTCTACCACACAATAACCCCACCTGAATCTCTACCTGACGTATGTGTTTCTGTTTGAGGGATGGTAGTAATATCTCTCTATAGTTTGAGGGACAGTGGGTGTCTGTGTCTTCTCCACACCATGTTTCTAATAATATGACAATATCTTGACTTCTAATGCTAGAGATGAATTCTGGGTTTGTGCTCTTCAGTCCACGAACTAATATAGATTTCATTAATAATTAATTTCAAACATAGATCAAATATATAATGGCAAGTAATACAGTATGTTCAAATTTAACTAAGGAGCAGGCAACAGCCTGTTTTTATTTATTTATTTATTTTTTAACCAAGAATCTTAAAGATGAGTTGTAGCAGTTGCTTCAACTCTCCAGCGTGGTTGGCCACTACCTGTGCACAGGTAGGCTGCATCCCAGGTGGTGGCATGGCTTGAACCATGTCCTCTGCATAATATGTTGCTCCAGATATGTGCTCTTGAGGCCTGGCACCACTGCCTGCCTGAGTAGTGAATGGGGCTCTGTCTGGGCTCCAGTAGGCGGGACTCTAGCAGACTGTGCTCTGGTATGCTGGACTCTAGCAGGCTGGGCTCCAGTAGGTTGGACTATAGCAGGCTGGGCTCTGGTGGACTGGGCTCTGCTGTGGTGTGCTGTGCTAGATGGCAATCTCCTCTCCCTTTGCCAGTGTGGTGTGTGCTGCTGTCTATGGCTGTGCTGTGATGGTCCTGTGGTGGGGTGTGGGACTGAAGGTTCTCCGTCAGCTGTTATCCTTCTCAGGTCCTCCGCAAACACCCAAACGTGGTCCCGATCCAGGTGGACGTGGTCATACAGGTGTTCATATGTCAGAGTGGGGTGACCGGCGATGTTGACCTTGTTTAGTGCTGCACACTCTGAAATGATCACCATGTTATATTGTGGATCAGGTCCCAGGGGAAGTCAGTCCGTGGTAGCAGTGTGGAGATAGTGATGTTAGCCCTAGGAAACTCCCTGTGTGCTGTCTGAGCCACCTTGATGATGGCCTCTGCCATGCTCTCTCCCTTGTGGCGCAGGTCATTTGTTCCCGTGTGGATGATGATGTTGTCAGGGTCATCCAGGTGGTCATGACAGAGGAGCTGGAGGGCTTTATCAGTGTGAGGACACCAGAACCTCCCAGCTCTGTGACGAGGGAACAGCTTTCTGTGATCCAGGAATTTGCCATTGGAGTCAATGAGGATTGTAGTTTTAGGGTGCTGGCAATGGAGTGGACCCTGTTCCTCTGTGACTGGCTCTACTCTGGCTGGGCAAGGGGCTGTTTGTGAGGCTGGAGAGGCAGTGTTGTTCTTTGGAGGTCTGGATGGTCTGGTTTGTGATGCTGCCTGGGTGCTGGGGCCAGTCTGTGGAGGACCGGGGTGACTGGGTTTTGGTGCTGCCTGGCTGCTGGAGTCAGTCTGTGAGCCGGTGTCTCTAGTCTGACTTTGAGGGTGCTGTTCTGTTGCTTCCATCCCAATCAGCTTCTTCTCCAGGTTGATAAGAAGTGTGTCTCTTTGGTTCATCTCCTTTCTCATCTCACACACTTCATGTCTGAGAGTTTCATTTGTTCCATGAAGCTCATTCATATTTTCTCTCAACTGTCCAACAACCACATTGGTTTCTTCTTTAAACCGTTTAATTTCATCCTTCAATTGCTGAATTGTGTCAGACTCCAACATTTTGTTCTCTTTGAATTCTATTATCTCCACTTCCAGGAGGGAGAGACACTCCTGAATGTGCTGCACTGACACTGGTGTCCTGGGTGTGTGAGGGCTGTTGAAGTAGGCTGGTAGAGGAGTGCTGGAGGCTGTGTGGACATGGGGGGTTGGAGCAGTAGTGCTGGAAGTTGAAGGCTGGGCAGCGAGAGTTTTCAATCTGCTGAAGTCTCTTTTAAACTCTTCCAGTTTCATCTGAGACCCTTGAACCTTCACTGTGCCTGTGTTGTATAAACTGATGTTGAATTTTGGTACAGTATCTGTATATAGTTGACGGATGGATTTGTTGCCAGTCTTTTTAAGGTCATTATATTGCTCACACAGAGTGGAGTGCCAAGCGTCTGGTGCTCCGTAAAAAACAGCAGGTCTGTTGTTACTGCTCTGTCACCTTGTCTTTTAAAGTCACTGGTCAGGTCCTCTGGGTAGTGGATCACCATACTATCTGGACTCCATCCATCTTGTTGAAGTTGTTTTGGAGACTGCTGTGTTCTCCACTTTCTTTATATGCAGAGCTAATCTGTTTAGCTATGTTTATATTTGAATGTACAGGTACAGTTTTTCTTTAGATTAAAATGTTCCTACCCCTCAGGAATAATCTAGAGTTATTCCTTCTCCATGTATCTTTCCTTTTCTTATCTTTGTTTCTTGCTGTCCTCCTCCATTTGATGTCCTTTGAGTAGTTTTCTCTTGGTCCTGGTTTGAGATTCTGTGGCAGTTGGTGCTGTTACCAGTTAGCTTGCTAGGTAGCTAGCTTCTCCCACAGTTTAGTTTACTGGTTTCTCAGACTGACTTGAAACTTGCCCACTTTGTTCCCAAATTCTTTAACTTCAGTTTAATATAAAACTTGCAACAACATTTGGTCTAAAAGCAATTAAATTATTTGCTGAAGTTGGAGCTCATGTTTTTGATGCTTCTTTCTCTCTGTTGCCGGGCAACTCTCTCTCTCTCTCTCTGTC
>SEMN01001407.1:0-60327 GCA_005408345.1 Macquaria australasica
GGTCATTTTTCACCCAGCTCGTGCGTCATTATGGAGGCAACATGCGCCGTCACACAATCCGAGCGCAAAAACATATCTAGAATTGATAGCCAGTCTCGTGAGCCTTGCTGTGTGTGTGTGTGTGTGTGTGTGTGTGGTGGTGGTGGTGGTGGTGGGGGTGTTTGTGCTGCTTGGTTTTTATTGTGCAAGTGATCCGGGGAGCGTTATGGGAGCAGAGCGATAAGCCTGGTGTCACTGGCGTCTAATCATACTCCATGTTCCTTATCGGCTCCGGGCTCAGGAGATGGAATGAACTGTGGAGAGGGAGAAGAGGAGGAGGAGGAGGAGGAGGAGGAGATGGAAAGGGGGATATGGTGGGAACCAGAGATAGAGGGAGAAGGGGAGAGCAAGAGTGCTGGGTTTGGTGGAGAGAGAAAAAGGCGATAGGAGAAGAGAGATGAGGAGGAGAAAAAGTGAAGGATGAGAGAGGTGAGAGGGGAGTAGAGGACATGAAAGAGGAAGGAGTGGAGATTTAAGGGTCTGCTGCACTAAAAGCATATAAAGAACCGGTGCCAGGCCCCGTGTCCCGACTCACCTCACCTCCCACACAGCACAACCCACCTTGTGTAAGAGGATCCGGCACATCAATGCAACTTCCCACTGTGTGCGCGCATGTGTGGGTATGTAGCCTGTGTGTGTGTGTGTGTGTGTGTGTTGGGGTTATCAGGAGTGCTAAGGATGGGTGGTAATTGAATAATGACAGTAACGCCTCTGATGGATTACCTGTCACTCTTCCCTCTTCTCTCCCTCCATCACTGTCATCCCTCTCTTCTCTGCCGCTCTCGCCTCACAACCTTCGGTCAAATTGTCTCCCGTCGGTGCCGTCACCCGTGCCGGCTGAGATAAAGACACCCACAAAACAGTAACACACGAAATGACACGCCTGCGCGTATTCACACACACATCCACGCCGCAAACATGCATCCTCACACTTTTATAGGCATGGCATTCACAAGGAGTGGAAGAAGCATTCAGATCCTTTACTTAAGTTAAAGTTAAAATTCCTGCAAGTACAAGTTATCAGCAACATGTACAAAAGTGCTTTTCATGCAAAATGGTCCCTTTAATATCTCCTATTACTGGACTACTACTGATGCATTAAGATGTAAGCAGGATTGTATTCAGTGGTGGAACAAGTATTCAGATCCTTAACTTAACTAGGTAAAAGTAGAAATACTACACTATAAAAATAAAAGTCCTGCATTAAATATTTTACTTGAAAGTACATAAGTATTATCAGCAACATTTACTTAAAGTATCAAAAGTTAAAGTAGTTATTATGCAGAATGGCATATATTATATTACTAGATTGTTATCAGTGATGCATCAATTTGTAATTAATTGTGTATTTGGTCAATGTGGAGCCAATTTTAACTACATAATATACTACTGGGTACTTAAATCAATAGCAATGAGTCATATTTTGCAAGTTGATCAAATGCTTTGTATAAAAAATCTGCAAAAGTAAATAGTAATGTCAAATAAATGTAAAAAGTATAATATTTCATTTTGAAATGTAATGGAGTAGAAGTTGTAGAAGTGAAGTGACATGAAGTGATAATACTCAATTAAAGTACAAGCACCTAAAATTGTACTGAAGTACAGTGCTTGAGTAAATGTTTTCCACCACAGATTGTAATGTTGTAGCTGGTCAAAAGATGCCAACTTTAACTACTTTAAGTACTGTCATGTAGTTTAATTTGTAACAACGCATCAGATTTTATAACATTTGTAAAATCTCGAAATGCAAATGAGAAAGTTCAAATACATTAGTAAAAGGTAAAACGTTTCCTCTTGAAATGCAGTGGAGTAGAAGTGTAGAGTGGCATAAAATGGATATACACTGAAGAGCAGTTTTGAGGTCAAAACTGTTTGAATGTTTAATTACAAAAATGTTTTGTTAGATAGATTAAACCACCCAGCTATATATAAAGTAGGTAAAATTAGCTCCACCACAACCAGCTACAGCATTAAAATGCTGCTTACACAGAAATGCATCAGTAATCTAATAATATATCAGTCTAACAGGGAATGTTACTTTTGATACTTTACATACATTTTGATGGTAACAGGCCTTTTTCACAGCGGGCATTTTGACTTTTTATAGTAAGAAAAGCACAGGTGTTCCTAATAACATTAACAATGGCTCTGTTCTATTCAAGTGTCCCAGTAAGCCATGACAGTGTGAGTGTGAGCCAGCATGCACAATACCAGGACCTGAAACTGAAGCAGCTAAATGGAATTCAGCCATTATTAATGTTATTATTACACCTGTGCTTTTCATACTGTGACATGTCAAAATGTCTTCAGTGAAAAAAAAAGCCTATTGCTTTGTACTTCTACTTAAAATATTGACTGCAGCTTGTAGGGGTGTATCTTTATTCATTGCTACTTTACTTACGTAAAAGATCTCAATACTTCTTCCACCACTGCTTATTTTCCTGTATTACATTTGTATTTATATGTATTTTTATTTGACCAGCTCATGTTTTTTATATTAGTTTACTACTGTCAACTGTCCACTGTATAAGCCTTTGGTTTTTTGATCGCTCTTTCTTCATCTTTTTCCACTTCTGTGTTAAATTACACGTCACTTTCCACCACTGGCATTGACACACTCTCCTCACTTTTACACCCACACCTCAAGGTTGAGTGGGCTGTAATGAGGCCTTGTTGGTTGTTTTTATATGTGCATTACAGTAAAATGACCTGCAAGAAAGCTGAGGATTGAGTGATTGCAGCACTCCGCTGCAATGCAGTTCAATCTACAATATCTGCTAGCTGCTAAATGGTGCTCCTACATCACGGACACAGACTTTCTCTAAAGGATTAACATTGTAAATCAGGTGAAGCAGAGCCAGCAGGGGCATTTGGGCCATGCTGAGTCGAGGTCTGTCTCTACGTGGGGACCACCTATGATGACGGTGTGTCCCTGTTTCACCTGGGAGGTGCTTCTCTCCACCTGAGTGAGCACCTGAGTCCCTGTATGCAGGTCTCTTTGTGTGTGTGAGCTCCCTTTTTTTCCTACTTCTCTACGTCCTAATTCCTCCCTCTCCCAAACGACTGAGAGGGAAGCAAAAGGCCTATTTCTGGTAGAGTGTGTGTGCGAAAGTAAGACTGAGAGCGAGAGAAGGGAGTGTGAGATGAAGCAAGAGAGATATCATATAGCAGTTTCAGGATAATTAGAAGGCAGCTGGAAAGAACCAGAGAGGATTATTTTCTTTATCATCATTCATTTAATTGGTTGAAAAAAAGAAGGTTTGCAGCACTACACATTCAGGAGGAGTATTTACATCAAGCCTCTTTGAAGACTGTCAGACATCAGTATAAACGAACAGCACCAATGCTACAAACCAGAGTTGAATTAGCACTACAGATATGCCTTTACCCTTCACAAAGGAGGTGCAAAATATTGCTTCTCTCAAGTGTTGTGGTGTCTTTCATCACACTTTGCCATCAAGAGCCAAAACGTATAACACACAGTTGGCTACAGGAGATGAAACGTGACTATTTTATTTCAAAAAGAAGGCATTAGGTTTTCTTTCAAAGCAGAGTCCTGCAAAAACCTGATGTTGCCTCAGCAAATCACTGCAAATACATTACTGTGTTTGTGTCTGTTGCACTAGTTCAAACCCGTTGGATTTCTTCCAGCATGGGAAGGCCAAAAGGTTTGACGAGGAGAACTTCATCCGGTTTATCAGTTTTTTGCCGAGCTCTGTGGTGCAGAATGTGAAAGAAATAATAAAGATGGAGACGACAACTAAAGCCCGGAATTACAGTCTGTTATACATTTTACAGTACATGATTCTGTAGGTCAAGTAAACTGGCTGGTGATCTAACCGTGATTCTTTCATTACAGCCCCTTAAACATGTCAGAAAAATAAATGATCTTATGCATTTTTTGACAATCACTTCACACATCATTTCTTCATAGCACATTAATTCAGTAATACTCTTCTTCATGACAATTCTTTGATAATACTACACACTGCACTGACTAATTTCTGCTTGTAACACCAACCTCCAACATCCTCCTGCTAACAGCTCTCACCTTCTATCTTTATCAACGTCTCGCTATTGGTAGCAATCTTAAAGTATAAATGATAAATTGTAGAAAAATGCAGCAGAGAGTCCACGTATTCCTTTTTTTTTTTACGTGTTGAAGCAGGACAAATGAAGTAGATTTCGGAGAGCACATTGTGGGAGTTTTGAGTGATGCAAATGTTGTCACAGATGAGAAAATTATTAAAGCTTTTTAAAAAAAAAAAAAAAAGACTCACTCAGGGGGTCACTGGAGGCAACCCAAGCCCTAATCCAGTTTCTCCTAACTGTATAGTGTAACAATACACTGTGAGCTGGCATAGTCCGGTCCACCATACCAGACGTGAGAAAGCAGTGATCCAAAGTCGTAAGCTATACAAGCCATGGGAAAGCAGCAATCCTATCAACACACTAACACATAGGCACATGAACGTACACACACTCAACACACATACACACTTTCTCTCACTCACACACAAACAGTATAATATGCCAGACTTCCAATTAGGGCAATAATGGCTGTGGGAAAAAGTGTATACTCACACGCGCGCGCGCGCACACACACACACACACACATACAGTAACTGAGACTTCTAAGCTCAAAGTTAATAGCACCCAGTTGTTCAGTGCCAGAGACAGACCCTGTGGGAGGAGGGGGGGTATGAGTGGTACTGAAGCTTTAGACTAATGCAACAAGAAAGACTCAATTTCCCAACAAACATACAGGGTAGGAACATTTAACAGGATTTTTCTCCTTTTTTTTGTATGTATAAATCAATATTGGGAGGAGACGTTTCATGTTGATGGGTTAATTCCACTAAAATCAAAATCCTCTTTTTGAAATGCTTTAAGAAGAGACATAATCTGTCAATAACACACAAACTACAACACTCATTAACCCGCACTTCTTTTCTGTTTTATTGTTTTTAATTTCTATCCTATTCCTTTCTTCCCAGTGTCAATTCAACTCAACTCAATTTCAGGGACATTTTCTCAAGTTTTCCTTGCCCCTCTTAGCGACATCCTACCCTGCCAGCCAGCATGCTAGAGGAAGCACTAGGTTGGAGGAGGATGAGGACATAATAATAGAGAATGGGTGGTGAAAACAAACACACACACAAAAAAAAGAAGCAGAAAGGATGAGAGATAGCAAGACGGAGTGGCAGAGGGACACAGATGGTAGAGAGGGAAGGCAGAATGGGAGAACGGGGACAGAGGGATGGGGTGGAAGTTGATGCGCTGGACGTCTTCCTCCTGTTCCATCAGCAGAAGCCTGTTGGAGGGAAAGCGCAATAATGAGAACAGCTGCAGTGGACACACACACACACACACACACACACTCACACAAAGGAGAACACACTCCTCCAGCCACTTAGCCAGCCGCTCTTTGTCAGCAGATCCACGTAAACACACTTTTACACACAGGCAGAAAGACACACACCATACACTCTTACCCTCACACTCGAAGGCTTGCAGCTTGGTGGTGTAAGTGGGGCCCAGCCAAGATGTGCAGCTACCCAGAACCCTCTGCAGGTGGTGGGTGGCATCACTGAAGAGCAGATCGGATTCGCCGTAGCCTGCTGAGCTGAACAGGCTGAAGCCCTCGGTCGCGTTGCCAAACACATTCTGCAGGAGAGAGAAAGTGTGTGACAGGACTTAATGCACGAGGGCATACATGGATGTGCGTTGGCGTGCTCTGCGTACGCGTGTGTGTGTGTGTTTCTTTGGGTTTGTGTGCATGTGTAGCTAGGGGATCAGCACAGGGCGTATCAGTCATCCTGGCGTCTCCCACACACACACTCACTAAGGAAGGAGGATGACAGTTTAGCAGAAACCTGCTGATCGATAACACAGACTCCACAGAGATATGAGACAGACATAAACACACATATCTGGAGAATAACACACACACACACACACACAGCTCATGCAATTTCTGTCCACACCCACCTGTAAACGTTCCAGGTACTTCCAGACGCGACACTTGTTCTCCATGCGCACCACCACAGCGTTAGCAGGGACGGCTGCCAGGTGGCATCGTTCATGCTCGTCCAGACCCGCCTCGGTTCCATCTGGGCACAGCAGCTTCAGGTCCTCCAGCTCCAGATCCAGGGCCCAGGACTCCTGGTTCTTACCTGGGCAGTAGAGGAGTGAAGGTGAGTCCGATTTTAATTCAAGCCCACTCAAAGAAGCACTATGTGACTTTTCAAAGAAGAAATAACACAATAATCCTCCTGAAAATGAAAAGTTGAATTCAAAAGTCATACAGTCATAAAGTCGCATCATGTGTCATTTATTATTTATGTCATCAACTAAGATTTTAAGTTACCTAACAGCTTAAGATTTACTTCAATTTGTTTGGATTGATTTGATGACTCAATCATTGTCCACCTTTGACACATTTTTTTAAATAGTGTTTTCCTCATTTAGGGCTGAATCTTATTGACGTTAAGTTTTGAATGTTTCACATTTTCTTTTTGAGAGACTTGGTTGGCCGCCCAAGAATTTAAAAAGCAAACAAAACCCCATTCAGCCAAACAAACAATTAGAGGAAGAAAAGAGACCACCTTGAAGCTACTTTCTCCCTCCCTAGACAACAGCGCAGACCCTCTGTGCTTTCTTGACCTCAGTTAATTGGTCTGACTCCAGACATTTCTGAACCATACGAGAAAGCATGCTTCGTTAAACAGCTACAGTGTTTGTGGAGCTGGCGTCAAACTGCTCCTTCTCGGCTCTACCAGCAGAGTCTGTGTAGCGTGACTCCGATAATGATCACCATTAATTTTGGATGTTGCCCAAAGCGGAGGAGCAGATGCAGCAAACAGAGAATTAGGGCATTTCTAAACCAATGTCCATCCCTCCCCTTCTGTATGATGTCTGTTTCTTTCCCTTTCTCACATGTGTTCTCTTTTAATCTTATAATCTATCTGTCTCTTTGTCTATCTCTGTCTCACAAACACACACACATCATATACCATATCATGTCAGTGTAATCTGTTCATTGTATTCTGGATTTCACATACTGTAAAATACTCTAATGAGAAACACTGTGAAACACTGACATCCTGTGTCTTGACATGGACTAGCACTCTCTGCTGGCCCCAAGTAACCTCATCATGAATCATAAAAATGACATCATTATATAACCGGTGGTGTAGACTATAAAATGCACGATAACACTCACCATCCAAATTGTCAAACACCGTTGTGTGTTTGACAAAGGCCACGTCTCCGAGGTTCTCTGCCACACACCTGAGAGAAAAACATAAAACACACGAATAATCAGACACATTTAATCTTTAAATAGATCAAAACATGAATAAATGGAAATGAGCACACTCGGGAATGTGTTATTGTAACAGCATGACACTGGAGACCATAATTAAACTCCCTTTGCCGCCTATTGTTGCGCTTCAAGAATTAAAAACAGCTCCTCTAGCCCTTTTATTCCCATCTCAAACACACTCGCTACCAAGCCAAAGGCCATTTTACTGAGCGCTACTGCAGTGTAACACACAGGAATATATATGTGAATTAAATCATGTCATTGTCTACAATTATAACAGGCAGGCAGCGAGTGAAACTGATATTAAAAAGAAATTGCACAGGAATTCATCCAAGGTATTTGTTCTCTGTTATTTTGATCTGCTTGCAGTCAGTTTTAATGAATGGAGTTTCATTTTATGCCTTCTACATTCCCTAAAAAAAGACTAATTATCCTTACACATTCATCACTGTATTATTACTATTATCACTATATTAGCTTTTAATCAGAGCAGGCAGCGCTAATTACTCACTATTTTTCCTTTATGGAGACAGCAGGTTGAAAAAGATATAAAATAGTGGAGACACAGAGGCAGAGTTCATAACAACTACTCCACCTCTGGGTGCCATTAGTGTATTATTTCCCGTGTTATTAGTGTCAGTGTTGTACCTCAGCGCCCCTGCCTCCCCGTAGTGCCTCTCTTTGTGGTTGTTGGCACAGATGTGTCTGTCGTTCTCGTCTCCTATACAGGCCTCGCACAGGTTCTTGGGGTTGTTGCCTCTGGGGTCGTGCTGGGGGTCCTTAACACCCGGCACACAGCTGTAGCCAAAGAAGTTGCCAACGGCTGGTGAAAACGACAGAGAATGAGTTAGAGGAAGAACAGGAAAGGCTAAAGGAGGATAATTCATTTTTAATTTAAAAAGTCACTTCTAACTTATCCTGCACTCCCCTAGAATTATACTAAATTATATTAAGCCTATTCAAGACAAGTGTAGGGTCAAAAAAAGGGTCAAACAATGGTTAACCCTTCGAGATGAAACACTCTGAATTGATTAATCAATTAACACAAAATGAATCGGGAACTATTTTGATAATAGATTTAAAATGACATTCTTTAATTTCAGCTTCTAAAAATTATTGGCAGATTGATAATGATAATGAAAATAATCATTCATTGCATTAGTTAGGGTCTATTTGTCAGTAATGGATGAAGTACCTGTTGGATTTTTAAAGTATGAATTGGTAATTGTCTTATGAGGTGTTTTTATTTTGTCCTATTTTGTAGTGTTTTATTATCTATAGCATTAACTGTCATGTCAGTAATGCTTGTTTTTCTCCTGCCTGCTGCCATATAAAGGACAAGAGAACCGCATGGAAATATATTGACTTATTGACAATGTTTTGTGTTATCCTTGACACTTTGTGGTCTTCATAAAATTGGTCACCAACATATAGTTTTATTTTTCTAAAGGCTGAGTAATGTCCTAAATCAGCGGGGTACTGTAATTTTTGCAGAAACTATTCAAACTGGAGTAAATATTCCTGTATTAATCTGCAGCTGACTGTTTTCAGCTACAGATTTGGTGCTCTAGTGAGTATTTACAGTATCAAGACGTTGTGTGTGAGATCGACTCAAAATAAACTAGTGCCCATCTTTATCATATTGAACGAACATGTCACCCAGTGCAACACTGTGGTTCATTTATGTGTTTTTAATAGTTTCTGGACAACGATGGAGCTCTATGGCAAAGAGGAAGAAGATATATCAGACTATGGATGTGAAAACAATACTTGTTAGTGATCAATTCGTTGTTGATTTTGGTCTTTTCATGAGATTTGCTGACAATAAGAAAGGTAGGAGAAATATCGCCAGACTTATCCTTTAAAAGATATTCACCTTCTCCATCTTGCTTCTTTCTCCCTCTCCAGAAGAAACTACGACCATCCAATGTGTCCTTCTGTTACACCACACACACACACACACACACACACACACACACACACACACACACACACACACACACACACACTCCTCCCAATCTCACATATACAGAGACAGATGCACTGTCTCTGTATATTCACTCTTCATTCCACACCGCTGCTTCCCCATACCTTCCACACACCAACACACACACACACATACACATACACATATACTTATGCACCTTTCCTGCCTCGTCCACCATCATCCCACTCTGTCTCACCTCTGGGAAAGTTGCACTGCTCCCCTACGCTGATCTGGGAGGTGTTGACCAGGTAGCCAATGGGAACAGTCCACCCCACCGTGGTACGTATGCCGGGGTGACAGGAGCTGCGCTCGTGCATCTCCAGCAGGGACAGGTCTGAGGAGGAGCGACGCGCCATCGCCACCACATAGTAGCTAATACCATCTGGGGGGAGGGTATGGGACAAAAAGCAGAGGGGGAGAAAGCACGTGGGAATCATTTTTCAGATCATGGGAGCATGGGAAAAAAGTAAGAAAGTGATAAGTAGTGATAAGTAATGTTGCAAGATATGTTGTTTTTGACATATTTGGGTATAACCATGACCTTATCTTTAATGACTTACATTAGATAAGCTGCTGAGGCTTCAGTGCCTTCCTGTACTACCTGCTGCAAGGTTCAAACCTGTAACTTACCCACTCCGTTGTGGGACTCTCCTGCAGCCAGATCTAGGCCGTGGCAGAGGCCAGCAGCATAGATGTCATCTGCGGACATGGAGGCTGCATCTGCGGTCCCATTCTGACAAAAACACATTTGTTTTGTCAATGTCAAATGACTAAAGGACGCTGGGTTATTCCAAATTGTCTGACATGGCAACAAATATGGAAGATGCACAAGACCATCTTCCATACAGCTGAAAATACTTCTGATGTATCTGATAGACCTGCTATCAGAATTACCATAGATAAATTACAGATATTTCTGAAAAAACAAAAGATGTGGAGATGGTGTAAAACAAAATCATCCAGAAGAACAGCTGAAGATGATGTGTTATATTTCAGTCTATTACCGCCCCACCACCAAAATCTCTCATTTTCTTTGGGTAATATTTAATGCAGACTGGACTCCCTGTTTCTGCAGGTACCTTGATTTTTTCCATACAATCTCTGGTGTTCAGGCCGCGGACACATTGCAAAGTTCCTCTAATATTCTGAGCTGTGGCGTTACCGGCCAAATCCAGACACTTCTGCTCTTCAGCGTCAGACAATACACACCAGGCGACTGAACAAAGCAGCGGGGAAGAGTTGCAAATTAAGAGAAAATTAAATGCAAGTTTTCCTGCAGAAGAGCACATATACTGTACCTGCAAATGTTTCATAACTACACCCTATACTCCACCTTTTAAAACATTTTAAACATTACTTCATGCAAGTAAGAGTTTATGACAAGTCTATCCAACATTTCTTGAATGTACAAATTGTCTTAAATTGACGTTCTTTTAGATGTACCTGTTGTTTTCTGATTGGAGACACAGCTGACAGAGAAAAGAGGCAGAAGGAGGAGGAAAGCTGCAGGCAGTCTTCTCTCTAGACGCTCCATGTCGGCTCTGGTAGGGAACCTGCTTGGGACAGCCTCTCTAATACAGCAGAGATGAGGAGCAGGTGGATTTCATTGAAAAAAAAAAAAAGTCACTTGGCTACCCCCTCACTCTCTTATAACCTGGTCCTGAGACAGAAAGAGAGAAAGAGGAGGAGAGAGGGTAAAAGGTGGGAGAATGAGGCAGGTAGGCTGGATGTAGAGAGAAGAAAACATTACATTATTCCTCTATCCATGCCTCTTAAGTCCAAGTCCTCACTAGATAATCCTTCTTCCATCTCATGATAGCAGTATAGCATTTCCACCTCCAATTATCCACTGAGACTTATCCCCAGCAGAGAGGATAGTGGTAGACACACGTAGACTCGGAGCAGTTCAGGTCACCTGGCACAGAGTGTTGACCCGGGGTCTTTAATTAAAAAAGCTGCGGACAATGTGTCTCTGTGCTGGAGCTGTGTTCGTGGAGAATAGATAGGCTGGGTCTTGCTCCAACTCACTGGAGACTAAAGCCCCAGGTAAGCAAGAACAAACAGCACTGGCTATTGTTCGCGGCCACGGGACCCAGTGAAGGGAAAACATATCGGCTACTTGATACAATTCTCCCTTTTCTCTATCTTTGCACACACACACACATGCAAAAGCACACACTCACACACTCAGTGACATTTTTCTGAACAGCCACTGAGCCAACCAAGAACTAAATGAATCTTAACAGGTAGAATTTGTTGAGCAGACACGTAAACTGAATTCACCTACTAATCCACCTTTTAGCTGCAGTGTTATGCAATGTCAGATCTGTGTGACTGCTCAGGAGATGGAGGGTCATCTAAGGTTTCATGCAGCTTTTTAGAGAGGGAGAGTTCTTTTTTTTGGGGGGGGGGGGGGGTGTATCGGATCCTCAGTATGCATGGGTGAATGGACAAGGAAGCACAGAGGGACTATTTAAATCAAGCAGTCACATATTCGGAATGAAATATGTACTTTTTTACTTTACTTTATAGGGAAACTGTTTAGCTTAGGCGGTAAACCACTCAAATCTTGACACATCTCATCTCATAATCAATTTACTTTAGTAGATAATGATCTAAACAACAGGTTAACTCAATGAATATATAGCATTTGCTGTGTGAAACAACACCTCTGCTAATTTCCCCTAAAAGTTAATGTTTCATTTCACAAAAGTGCATTAATTTCTTATGATATTAGTGGAGGTGGTCTTTGTTTCAGGCATGGTGGCCTGCCTCTGCTATTAAACACTGCAGGAAACCCTGATTTTTTCTTTCTTCTCATGCAAATCACTCTGTCTACAAAGTCTCTTGACAGTGAAAACATACCACAAAAGAATTTCATATGTTTAATGTTACTTTTTCACGACTATATATCGCTAGCTAATCAGACAGTGGCATACATAAAATTCTTAAAAGGTGCAGAAGCATTAATCTGTCATGCAAACAGTGATCCACAGTAAAACAATAAAAGTTGACCTTAATGTAGTCTGTCACTCAGAATAAACCGGCAGTGGCTCATATGACAAAAACTCACTCTGATTGATGATTCGTAGAGAATCAAGCGTTGATCTAAATTTAGCCAAAACTTCACCATGTAGCTGTCCCAGAGAACGACTGTGACTGTGATGTTAGGCACTTCCACTTGATGTCAATGATTTATTAAACAGAAATGAGTCATCAAAAGCAATTTTCACACTTAAGTAAGGAGGCAAACGGACAAAAAAAAAAAAAAAAAGAGTGATTATTAGCTGAAGTTAGGCCACTATTAAAACTGTCAACAAGCCCATGATGTTGAGAAATTGACCAATAATTTAAGTTTTATGAGACAAACAGTCATCATTAGTAGTTATTAAAGGAATGTGTTACATGGGGAGACTTAATATTTATTGACTTTTTTTTTTTTTTTTACCAGGAATTGTTCCTGGATGCTATGATCAAATCTCTGTGGAGATGCATATGTGAAATTAGACTCCTAAGTGAGTGCACACCCGCACAGACTGGACTGTCTGATAAATGTAAGATTAAGTTAAAATTACAGGATTTTCAATGACTTCTCCCTGATGTTTCCTGTTATAGTTGTCTGAGTCATTCAGTTTGTATTTGGAGGCGACGTGCTCTTTCACCACTCCTCTAAGTCTATATTTAGGCTACCGAGCGAGATACATATAAAGAAATTAACGACATCTTTTTCCTGACAGTGGTATTCAAATCCTAGTTATACAACAATGTAAATCTGTATATAAACACGCACATGTAAAACCTAGAGGCTTTAAAGCCTAAATGCTTTGGGGGAAACAAATAATTGTCATAGAAAGATTATTCATGTTATTCCCGTTGAATTGATGTATCACTGATGTTATGGTTATTTTAGCCTACAGCCTGTTGGAGGACCCCTCTGCCCCACAATGCATCTCGATGATAATGTTTTGGTGACGTCATGCGTGGCTGGAGGGGAAGACGGCCAGTAGGTGGGCTGGGCTGCGGTCCTTCTGTCGGCCTCTCACGCCGCAAATCACGCCAACACGATTATTAAAACCCAATACAGGAATACACAAACACCTGGGGATGAGTTAGGCTCCGTATCTCGTGTGTGCCAGGTAGGTGGATGTGTTTAATCGCTCTGTTTTGACAGTCCTCGCCCGGGCTGCGCTTTGTGCTGCGCAGATAGCTTGGCTCGCAGGGCCGGCGGCGGGATCGGGCAGCCGCCGGTCTGACTGGCGCCTCCGAGGCGCCCGTGGACGGCCAATAAAACCGCTTGTTAATGGCCTCTTGGCTACAGCAGACAAACAGCCCTACGGTCTGTGCAGTTTACAAAGAAGCTGCCGATAGTTTACTTGACGTCATAACCAGAGGCTGTGACATTGACATTTAAGGTGTTTGCTTGCTAGCGATATTTGCATTGGTGTCGGTGCTACATTGACTGTTAGCCTGCAGAGGAGCAGCTCCAGCAGAGCAAATGTTACCTTTTTAAAGCAATTAGTAGTAATTGGCTTGTCAATCAACAACTGAAGTACTAACCACGTTTATGTCACGTCAAGGTGAAGGCATTTAACCTTTTAAACTGACAGTGTAATTAAATTCCAGGTGGTTGTCTTTGAAATTGCTGCAGTTTATTCCATAATCAGTAATGTGTAGTACATAAAGCGTTGACAAAGACAAACAGAGGGACTCTTTGCATTCAGCCATTATAAGTTGTTGCTTCCTTTCTGTCTGAAGCCTTGGCAGGCATCATCAGAATACATAGAGTGGGTAAATGTAATTATCCTCTTTGCAAGAGTGTGCTCATTTGAACTCTCTCTGGCTACTCTCCCCTCCCTCTGTCAGTGCACTGAAACATGGATCGTTGCAGTGTCCACGTCCTCCTGCTGCTCTTGCTGCAGACTCTGCAGACATCAGCTGAGGACTCAGGTACTGTGCTCAATTGTCTGTCCACTTTATGTTTTCCTGTTATCAAACTCTGATGCTTCTTTTCTGTTGTCTGTTCTTGCTGTGCACTCAAACGATCATGATCAACATATATGGCTGGCAGCTGTTCATTTTTACTTTGAACTCTAGCCATCTCTATGGTAGAAATTCATACTTTCAGAGTGATGATAACAGTTGCTTCACACATCAACATACGTACCTCTTCCAAGGGTACATACTCACCTAATATGCTATTTTTCTCTCTTTAAAACAAATACTGTCTTTTGCTATGCACTTATGTGTTACTTCATGCACCTGCAGCCTTGTGTCAGGTGGAACATGAAACTGAGCATTGAGGCACGTTGTCGAAGACTTCTCTTGATCTGCTGTGCTTGGATTGTATCTCATTTGTATGTCGCTTTGGTCAAATGAATAAATGTAAATTTTTCCTGCTTTTATTTTATTCTGCAGCTCTCATTGGCTAGATCCAACACATCCAGGGCCTCTTCCAAATAGGGCTGCAACTATCGATTATTTTCATTATCGATTAATCTGCCTATTATTTTTTTGGTTAAAAATTAAAAATGCCATTCATAATTTTGGAGCACATGGTGATGTCTTCAATTTGCTTGATTTGTCCGACCAACAGTCCAAAACCTATAGACATTCAATTTATTATCATATATGACAAAGAAAATCAGCAAATTGCCACATTTGAAAAGCTGAAATCAGAGAATATTTGCTTGAAAAATGACTGAAACGATTAATTGATTATCAACTTAGTTGCCGATTAATTGTCTTTCGATCAACTACTCAATGAATCAACTAATCTTTGCAGGTCTATTTCCAAATAACAGAGTTACTGAGTTGTCAGGATAACCTTTCTATGTAAAACCTTGATCTGGGCGACAGGACAAATACAGTACATAGGTTATCGTCAAAAGGCAAAATCTGTAGCTCATAGGGTTTGTTTTTTTTGCCAGATTTACAACATATAGGATAAAATAAATGCCTTAATATATCTGTGATGTAAAATGTGACACACATATAACTAACCTTCATTTTGGCCTTTTCAAGAGAGAGAGAGAGAGTGTGCGTTTTAAGTCTTGAACTATATTTGTTCCTTATTCACAGTTGGGGGTGGGGGTGGGCCTTTATGATCAATTGTTCCAACAGTGATGATGAATCTCCACTATACAAAACCTCTGAAAGAAAAATGCAGTTTAACAATGAGCGGTGTTTGAATCATACATTGGCTAATAAATAAAATTGAAAATGGGGGGGAAAGTGGAGGATTTGTTATTTGATCATGCTTGTCACCATTTATGGATATTAGAGACTTAATGTTGGGCACAGTAAAAGTCCCACCCTCCTTGTGTCAGCTGCTAGAAGGTGACCAGAGTGCCCATTGCTGCTTGTCTGCCTTTTAGCGCACAGTTATGGTTTGCCAGCTTGCTAGTTTGAGTGAGAAAGTTGGTGAGACAGAAGTCTTTCTGTTGGCTTGCTGCCTTTAACTAAATCAACAGTGTGTATGTGTTTCTATGTACTGCAACAACAGAGTGTTTGGTGAACTCATATCATCTCTTCCACAGATACACAGTTGGTGTGTCTGTGTGACAGGCTTAAATGCCTCCAGGACACCCAGTGCCACGGCACGCGGTGCTTCTCCTCTGTCAAAGTCAGCAGCAGCGGGGTGGTGTTTGAGCGTGGCTGCCTGAAGGGGACGGACAAAATCCTTATGCTTTGCTCCACCGCTCCATCCTTCCAACAGGCCATTTTCTGCTGCTCCCAGGACATGTGCAACGGCAACACCACCACGAGTTTGCTGATGTCTCTGCTTCCAACAGGTGGATAACATGATCATAACATGCTTCATTTTAGCAAGGAAGTTAATTGTCAAATAGAATAATTGTGTTCTGTAGCTGTCATTAAATAATCTGACACTTTCTAATTTTTCCCTTTTCTCCACTCTGTACCTGTTTCTTCTCTACTCTTGCTCACAGCCCCAGAAGGTGAGCCAGTTCGGTATCGCGTGGAGACCTTAGCTCTCTTTGTACTTGGTCCGGTGGTGGTTCTGGCTCTGCTGTCTGTAGTGTCAGTTTTGGCCTGCAGGAGGCTCCACCACGGCCGTCTGCAGAGGCTGCAGGAGTTTGACACAGAGCAGGGAGCCATAGACGGCCTCATCACCTCCAACGTGGGAGACAGCACTTTAGCGGTAAGAATGAGAGAGGTTCTTGTCGAAACAAAGAAAAGAGATTCTATCTCACATGTTCTGTTGTGTACATCTGTATTAGCAAGGTATTTTAAATTATTTAAATTTAAATTATTTTGAAAAGTGGCTGTTTCAGTTTTGCTAACTCTTTTTCACATGCATCAACCTTCAGTTATAAGTCAAGGTTTTGTAGGGTCTATAAGTCACAGTGAAGGATGTCCGATTATTTGATTGGTCTAAATTGATGAGTTAAATATTGCTTTTTGTGTATCAAATATGGTTTTATGGTGCACTGGTCCCCTATGGAGAATTGAAATTCATTCACATGTGATAGAACAAAAGCTGCTTTCTATTTTTATTATATTATTCTATTTTGTATTCACAAGGTATTTAAAAACCATCTAAGTAGTGAAACTAGCAGACACCCTGATTTCACCCCAAGATTATAGTGATTTGGTCACAATTATTTCCTGCTGACTTTGCCTTAATTAGATCCCAAATTTCTGTGGTTCAGGAAAAGATTTTGACATAGATGAAAAGAGTAACGCCTACACTCCAAACCACAGTTTTTTTTAAAAATAAATAGACGTTTCAATCCCAGTCGGATCTTTTCGATGCTGAATTCCATTAGCCTTGAACTTGTTATGTGTGTGTATATGTATTCAACACCCAGCTAATCTGATATCTGTGTCGGTCTTTAGGACCTGTTGGACCACTCGTGTACGTCAGGCAGTGGTTCGGGTCTTCCCTTCCTCGTCCAGAGAACTGTGGCCAGGCAGATCAGCCTGATGGAGTGTGTAGGTAGGTATAACACACCACAGGCCATCTGCAAGGTGGATTCAGTTTTCTTATTGAGAAACTGATTTTATCAGTTGACCAATTTAATTAGAGCAAGAGCAAGCAGAGGGAATTCACAACCAGATAAATATTGATCTAACATATAACATACTTAACAAAATGATTCAAACACAAATCCACAAGTAGCCTACAGTACACAACAGATACAGTACAGATTAGCTTACTTGTACAGAAAGCAAAGAGTCATCATTAGCTTCCTGGTAACTAGGAGAATGGAAAACTTATTCAGACATTTGTCTGCTTGACAGCAGTAAGCACAACGTGTCAGTAAGTCTCTTGCGGCTGATATCAGTGTTTTGGATGACTGCACATTTTTATTGTAGGATGTAACCCGTACTAAGATACAGATCTGACAGTGATGTCAAACAGATGATGTGAGGGCAACAATGATAGCAGGAGATCACATCATTTTTGACTTATTTAAAGCAACAGTCAAAACACAAGTCATTTATTTCTTTGTCTTTCCATTCTCTGTGTTGTTGGCCATGTTTAAAGTTACGACACTTATCTTGGGTTGTTGATGTAAGGTTTACTCATTGCCATGGCGACTCTGACAAATTTCAATCTTAGCGTTCAAATGAAAGTATGTAGGTCACATGAATTGGGATCCTGCTTTGTACCACAGTACCATACAGTACAGTTTGTACCAGTTTGGAATTAGAAAAATGTCTTTCTGCTGTTGATGTGGAAACATCAGATCAGTGTTAGACAGATCAGACTCTGTGCTCCTTCAGTTGAAGTGTGAATGTAGCCATAAAATAATGACACTTCCCTAAAAGCTTTTTTCAAATTTCAAAATGCAGACAGTGATTACCGTTTTAAAACTCATGTATCTGTATATTCCCTTTTTCTGTCTTCCTGCGTAACCATCTCTCAATTTCTCCTCTTCTCATCTGTCTTTTCCAGGCAAGGGAAGGTATGGGGAGGTGTGGAGGGGCCAGTGGCAGGGGGAGAACGTGGCTGTGAAAATCTTCTCCTCAAGAGATGAGAAGTCCTGGTTCAGAGAGACGGAGATCTACAATACCGTGCTGCTAAGACACGAAAACATACTGGGTGAGTCTGTTACACACAAAAATGTTGATGATCTTGTGGACCAGTTAGGGGGAAAAGGTTGATTGAGATAAAACATATTTCTCATTCTCTAAAAGATGTTATTTCCCCATTGTCTCCACTGTATTCATTCCTGTCAGAGATTATGGGTTTTGCATTGTTACCAAGAACATAGTTGTGATGTATCTTGTCTTAATGCTTTTTATGTCTCATGTAAAGCAATTTGAATTGCTTTGTTGTAGAAAAACACATTTTGTTAGAATCTCTTGAAATAAATGTTTCTTTGCAAGCGAAATGCATGTCTTTTAGTCTCAGCTTCCTTTAACATTCACACCTTTATGAATGAAAGCAGTTACACAGAGGTGAATGCAATACAAAAGCAACACCTGTGTAATATACTCTAATGCAATAGCAAAATAGGACAGTAATAAATAAAACTTGACTAACGCTGGTATAAAGATCTTTTATGTTTTAGTCTCATCTGTCATGTTGTTCTGTCTGCCGCCTCCCCCGTCTCTCCTCCCAGGCTTCATGGCGTCTGACATGACATCTCGCAACTCCAGCACCCAGCTGTGGCTCATCACCCATTACCATGAGAACGGTTCGCTCTATGACTACTTGCAGCGAGTTGCCGTGGAGACGGTGGAGGGCTTGGCGATGGCGGCGTCAATAGCGTGCGGCCTGGTGCACCTGCACACAGAGATCTTCGGTACAGAGGGGAAACCGGCCATCGCACACCGGGACTTAAAGAGCAAAAACATCCTGGTCACAAAGGAGCTGCGCTGCTGCATCGCAGACCTGGGTCAGTCAGTCATCCAGTATTTTACTTTCTACTGTTACTATTAATCTTTGGGTTTTCAGACCCTTCATGTCCTTAGTCCAGTACTTCTCGCTTCAGACAAAACAATCCACTTGTTGCTATCTGCTACTTGTTTTAGTAGCACTAACAAGACAATATACTTAAATTTTTTTCCTTTTTAGAAAGTTTATTTTTATGGTGTTACTGATCAGTAGTAAACAGACATTTTACAAAGATAAAAATAAAATCACAGAAGGATTAGATCACAGAAAGATTGTGTTTTTCAGGTATCTTGTAGAGTCTTAATTGTAATGTATTTTGATTCTCATCAAATACATTATGATAATCAAACACGTTAACTGCATCATTTTTAATGTTTGGAAACCAGCATTGTGTCCATTGAGTTGTAGTCTTCTTTTATTGGTCCTTTGCACAGTATCTCTGCATCTGTCCATCTTTTACCTGGTGTGCATTCATGTGTGTATGTGCCAGAATTTCTTCATAGATCATTCCCACTATAATACTCTACTGTATGTAACTGCATGTTACAGGGCTGGCTGTGACCCATTCCCAGGCAGACAACCTGCTGGATGTGGGCAACAATCCGAAGGTTGGCACCAAGCGTTACATGGCACCCGAAGTGCTGGACGAGACCATTCAGACAGACTGCTTTGATGCCTACAAGAGAGTGGACATCTGGGCCTTCGGGCTGGTGCTGTGGGAGATAGCAAGACGCACATACAGCAATGGTGAGCGTGATGCATTTGGTGCGTTTTTTTGTATGACATATAAACAACCACCTGGTGGATCGACTTCGGGCCCTGCTGTTAGGAGAGAGACCTCATTTACCAACTAGTTCATCCTCTTGCTCCGGTTATATAACACCTCAATTTGACTTTCCAGGTATTGTTGAGGAGTACAAGCCTCCGTTCTACGATCAGGTGCCAAATGACCCCAGCTTTGAGGACATGAGGAAAGTGGTGTGTGTGGAGCAGCAGAGGCCTTTCATTCCTAACCGTTGGTTCTCTGATCCTGTGAGTATTAATCTTTTACTATACTGTATTTAATCCTGTCAAAGAAATGATCATTCATGTTCCTCTGGGATGTCAAAATGTTTGGTCAGCTACAGAAAAGTAGTCACTTAAAAGAGACTATGTGATCACTAGGATTTCAGTGCCTGTTGTGTTGACTAACCAAATGAATGGCCAAACGTTTTGGATGTGTGTGTATCTGTGTGACCCAGTGTTTATGGACAGACTGTTCTTGAAGACATACTTCTTCCTACAGAAAAAATATACATTTTTTTTTTCTAAAATAATTCCTATTTACTTGTTAAATACTAGATAGTTTTAGCATTTCAAGACTTTTAAAATGATCTAAATAAAACAATTTAAGAGGGTAAAATCACTTGTTGAATTTCTCCAGACTCAGACATTAAACCCATTTTAAGAGATATGACTGATTAGATCCCCACATCAGTGTGATTTCTAAAATGTCAAGATGTCTGTCAAGCAAGATGTCTCTATCTTCTCGCACTATTAAGTTGTTCTGGAGAACAATTCAAATCAAGTATTTGGATGGTTGGGGAAGCTTCTATTTTGTACTTGTGTGAGCTTTATGATTTTAGCTTGTGGATATTTACAGCTGCAACTGTAAAATGCTAAACAAGGCAAGAGAGATTGGCACCAGATAAACGTACTTCGCTAGTACCCAGATTGCCCTTATACATCTAAACACTCTTGCAGTCACATTGATCGCAGAGTTTCCTCTCACTGTGGGTGCATCACTGCACGACTCTCCTTTAATTTCCCGTCTCTCTCAGACTCTCTCTGCTCTGGTGAAACTGATGAAGGAGTGTTGGTACCAGAACCCCTCTGCCAGGCTGACGGCACTGCGCATCAAGAAAACCCTGGATAAGATTCACAGCTCTCTGGAGAAGGGCAAGGAGTCGTGAGAGGGAGAGGAGCCTCAGGGGCAGCTGCCTGATTTCAGGGATCGGCTTAGAGAAGAGCCCAGTGTTTGTTAAAGGAGAACGGGCGATAAGAGTGGCGGACCGAGGACCAGACAAAAGAGTTGTTCAAGTGTCATCCAGCCTCATCCTTCTCTTGCTCTCTCACTTTCACTGTGGTTGCCTTCCACCGACATCCCTCTCTCTCTGACTTGAAGCCCACACAGACGTTTGGACCTAAGCCAGCCTTTGCTACAGGACACGCACCAGTTACCAATGTGTTCACACTGACCTGAACTCTGTAGACTGTTAATGAGTGTGAAGAACATGGATGGCATATTGAAGGACCCCATCCCAATGCTTTAACGCTTATTTAAGACTGCGAACACACACACACCAAACACTATATTGAGTGTCTCTTACGTTTCAATTTCTGATCCCCAGCCAGTGTTTGTGGCATTCTGCTCAGAGACAATCAGAAGTGTTTCACTCATTTAGCTTTATTAGAACATGCCAACTATCGCCACAAACACACTCTCACACACACTACAAAACACACAAATATGTTCACTTACAAAAGGAAAAGAGCCAATAGAATCAAAATTGTTTTTAAACTTTTGAAAAATAGTATGATATTTATGTATTAAATCTCCACTGCTACCACACTACTGAGGATATGTAAGACTGACGGTGTGTGAAACTGACCGTATACATATATAGGCATTTACTCTACTGGACTTTCTGTACCCATATTGTCATTATTGGAGCTAGTAAGAAATTATTTGTTGAGGAATAGTGGAAAAAGGTAGGAAATTGTTTATCCTGGTGGTTCCTGGAGTAGATGCACAGTAAGTACTATAGGCATTAGTCTGTATCTTATAATAAGAATATGAAATGAACGGATACTCTCTGCCTGGCATACTTCATAAACTCACTGTGGCTGATTTAAAAAAACAAAACAAAAAAAAAAAGTCTTCTGTGCAGGCAGAGAGGAACCGAGGAAGACTTGTTTGTTTTGGAGCGGACATGTTTTAAGATATTGGAGGTGAATTAGTTCTCTAGTGAGGTGGGCTTCCATTTACTCATCTCCCATCATGCCACACTGTACAAGTTGCCTGAATAACAAGAGAAACACTCCATCTTCATTTGGAAACCGTTTTATTCAAGACTCATTTTAAACAGATAAAGTAGCCTAGGTGTGTGGTTACAAATGAATTTGTTCACAAATGCTGGGTTTGTTTTTGAAAAAAAGTTGCTTTGTCTTTTTTTACATGTAATAATAAAACATTTACTGCACTCTTGCCTAATGATTAGCCAGCCTGTACTATAATTTTAGAAAATCTGTACACTCAGTTGCCAGTTTATTAGGTCCACCAGGCTAAAGATAACGCAGTCTAATAGAACAGTCCTGCAATAAATCCTACCATCATGAAGGTTATAATGTTCAGTTTTTGTTGAAACTGTTTCATAGGTGTTGATTCAACTTTATGATCATTTTGGAGGATAGAGTTTGTATTGCGTTATACTAACAGGTGTTTCCATTATTTTGTTCACCCCATTTATATCAACAAGGGTAGGGTAAATAAAAGAAAACCCTCTCTGTGTAATGCAATACAGTTTAAAAGCACCAAACTGCAGCCTCCAAAGTTGAATCAACATCTCTCTAAAACAGTTTCAATAAAAACTGAACATTAATATAACCTTCATGAAGGGAGGATTTATTGCAGGACTGTTGTATTAAACTGCACTAGCTTTAGCTAGGTGGACCTAAAACTGGCAGCGGAGTGTATTTTCTACAAATTGTTCACAATTTTTCAACTGTCTTAAAACAATAGAGAGGTGGAAGTATTTACACCATTTTAAAATGCACAAAACCTTATACTGTATATCTAGACACTACTGTACTCACTCTTATTTTCTGTTTGCCCCCTAGTGGGCACACTAATACCTACAGATGTCAGTCATGATCATTCACTCACTTCCTCTCAGCAATACTGAAAAATACGTTCTGTGCTTTTCATCTATTATATAAAGTGTCCTTAATTTAACATCTAAAACTTGTTGGATATTCTGTGGAATAAGGACTGAGGCTACTCTAAGTGTGAGCAGCAGAGGTAGTTGATAATGTTTAGCAGTAACTTCACTTGTAATTTCATAAGTCCAGAGACTGCTATAGTACAGAGTCAGCAGCTTGTTGAAGTCATTCTGAAAGTAATGCTTTGTGCAGATAACAATGAAACTACCCTTTACAGTTTTGGATACATATTGAACAAACCACTGTCACTTGGTGTTTTCCGGCTCGCCTGGAAAATGGCTGCAAAACCTGCAGCTCTGCACTAAATGTGTGAAAAAGGTACCACAGGAGCTGCCATAAAAATCATGTGGCAAATGTCAATAAGGGTGTAGCTAAAATGGAGCTCTGTATACATTAACACCTACCTCACAGCAGTGACACAGTCTGGGTCATTTCAGGTTATCTGGTAGAGTCTTGTATGGGTTGAGAATGCCCTTGGGGTCCAGCATGGCCTTGATATTACCCATCAGAGCCACAGCCTGGCTGGGTTTACTGTAGTAGATGTAGTTCCTCTTCTTCAAGCCCAGTCCGTGCTCTGCGCTGATGCTGCCGTGACAGCTGGCCGTCCACTCGTAGACAAAGGGCTCGATGGCGGCGAGGAGAGCGGGGTCTTTGGCAGGAGAGGTGATGTTCAAGTGGAGGTTTCCATCTCCTAAAAGTACAGATGGATAGAGATGGGGGTACAATTACTCAGAAACTTGGTATTTTGTACACAAATGTATTTCAGAATGGAGACTGAGCTGTTACCAAAAATCTCATGCTAGCAGGCTATTATTTCCCTCCTGATATACAGACTTTTTTCATGTCTTTCCGTCTTCTGGTCTTACCTACATGTCCGTATCCCACCACGCTCTTGGCCCGGCCCCCCAGGTGCTCCCTCATGTCGGTCACCAGCTGGTAGAGCCGCTCCACCGGAAGTGAGATGTCATACTTGTAAGTGAAGCCATCGTGAGTCAGCGCCTCTGTGACGCGTTCACGCATCGACCACAGAGCCTGAAAAGGTGGAAATGGAAAGGTTGACTGCATCATCATCATTTGCACCAGGGTTTTAAACACACTTCTTCTGATTCTTGAGTCCACACAGAAGTATTAATTAAAGAACCCTAGTACAGTATGAAAGTGATTACTTAAGGTTAGGTCAAAAGCTTTAAGGATTGAGGCTGGTCATATTCTATATTACTGTTATTGTCAATAAATCCCATAAAAAGACCAGAACTTTCCAATTTCCCTACCCTGTCTGTGTCAAAAAGGGAGGCCATAGCACAGAGGAATAAGCATTATCATGATTTGGCTACATAGAAATACTTGTTAGTCAATTTGCTTTTGGTGTTTTCATGGGATTTGTTGATCATTAGAAAAATATAGAATACCACCAGACTTACTCTTTAAGAGATTAGCATCAATACCTTTATTTTTGAGTCTTCGGTTGCCACAGTCCCATCAGTAACAAAAGATGACGTCATCGCCTCCTCTAAGAAATTGTGGAGTTTCTCCCCATCATGTGTCGGGTTGGATCCAGACGTTTCTATGACGACGTAGAATGGACAATCTGCAAGATGGAGGGAAGAGTTTGGCATGTGAATATAAACTAAGTGTGTGCGTGCGTGCGTGTGTGTGTGTGTGCCTACCAGAGATGGGATTGGGTAGTTTGAGGTGCGTATTCAGCAGCCTCATACATTCACTGTCCAGAAATTCGTAGGCTGACAGAATTTCTCCCAGCATGCCTCTGCAGAGCTGAAACGTCTTCAGCAGCTGCTCAAAGGTCTCACAGCCTGACAAGAATTCAAGAGAATAAAATAATGAATCCGCTAATCTATAAACACAAACTCATCTCGACATTAATAAACTAAACTGTGGTGCGACTTCCTTAACTTTCAGAACACTTGCTGAGCAACACTAGCCAATAATAGTGTCAAAATTACAGTAAGGGAACTTGAGTGGTTGTAAAGGGAGAAGCAACGAGAAAATCCTACCCAGAAAAACCACATTAACAGATTTGGGTTTGCCTGGACAAAGGATGGACACTGCAGTGATAACCCCCAGTGTGCCCTCCGACCCTATGAAGAGCTGTTTGAGGTCATATCCTGTATTATCTTTCCTCAGTGTGGCCAAGCAGTCCAGCACTCGCCCATCTGCCAACACCTGTACACGCCACATACATATACACGCAAACATTAGATCAATGCTTTTATCCCTTATCATCAGAATCATACCTCATTTTTCCTCCCTGATTTTAATACAGTACTCGTTGAAGTTCCTCATTTATTTTACTCCACTCACCACTTCCAGACCCAGCACAGTCCCGTGTAAGGAGCCGTATCGCAGCAGCCGGAGTCCACCTGCATTAGTTGCCACATTTCCCCCAATGTGGCAACTGCCTTTTGCCCCGAGATCGAGTGGCATGATGTAGTCTCTCTCCTCCAGGTACAGGGACAAGTTCTCCAAGACACAACCTGCCTGACAGGTCAGAATGCCTGTCAGATGGAGAACATAATCTCTGAAGATTAGTCAAATATGCTGCAAGTACAACACTTAAAAAGGCAGATGGCTCATTTTGGGTGAAACCTAGAAAATTTTGAGACTTACCAGAGATGCTATCAAAGGTAAGGATGTTGTTCATGAGGGCAGTGGAGAGGATTATCTCATCATAAACCGGCACGCTGCCTCCAACCAGACCAGTGTTACCTCCTTGAGGGTTCACCGCCAGATTACGATTGTTACAATACCTACAGGCAGGGAAATACAACAACTTTAACCACCTTGTAAACACCTCACTTGAGTATTTAACCGTCAAACCACTATTTGTTCTTTACTTGAGAATTTGAGAAACTTCCTCTGTTGTTTGAGGTCTCAGCAAAACTTCACTGGAACCTGCAGAAGATGTATGAACAGAAGAATGAAAGATGGAAGACATTACCATCAGTGAATAGGTGTTTGAAAATACATCTTCAAGTGGAATAAGCTAAATTCTTTTCTAGCCATTACCTCTCACTGACTTGAGCCAATCCACATTACTCGACTCCAGCAGGTCCGGGTCTATGATGGTTCTGCCTGGCAGGATGTTCCTGAAGAAGGCCAAATCTTCCGGAGTTATTCTGGAGAAAGGCAGCCTGTCTGGGGCTGCAGCAGGGGACGGCCTGGGCCCGTCTGCCACAGTGTGCAGGTTTCGACAGCAGACTCCTAACTGCCATGAGGTGGTGGGAAGAAATGGACTGCGGAGGTCCCCAGGTGAAAGTCTGGCTGTGGCTGTAGATGTAGAGGTGCTATGGGGGCTCAGGTGTTTGAGAACTGTCCTCAGTCTTAGTGTTCTTTGGAAAACCCCTGTCATGACTGGAGAGATGGTATGTAGAGGCAGCAAACAGGCTGCAGAAAAGAAGTGGGAGGAATCATATGTACGTTTCCACAAGATAGAAGCTAGTAAACCTCTCAGTTCAACCGATGTTCTAATTCTCATTTACCTGGCAGAACTAGGTATGTGGAACAGCTAGGTAATTTACAACTTAACTACATGTCCCTATTCATCTGTCAGCTTTGTAGCTAATGTTTGTTAGTTAGCAAGCCACTGCTGTAAAGTAGAATATGAGTCTACAGAAAGCTTATTCATTAGCTGCCCACATACTGAAAAGTTCTGGAAAATTACAAAGAAACTTAATGTCAATATATACATCGAGGGTGTCACAAATTCTTATGGAAAATGCAAGGCTCCAGGGTTTCAGTTGTTCATCTGGACTTTCTTGGATCATGTAACTTGAATTTGTAATCTTTTTTTTGGTGAGCAACCAGATTTGAATTTTCATTTCAGAAAATGACCAATAGAATTTGATAAACTTGTTTATTGGTTATTTCTTTTCATATTGGACACTGTTTACTTTGTTGAGCCTAAAAATATTTTCAAAATCAGGTTTAAAATGACCTATTGTACATTTCAAAGAGCCAAATTCAAACCACATAAATTCAGGTAGTTATTTTATGAAGCAAAAATATTTCAATGCTGTAAAGTCAGTGGTATAGGTTTACAATATTAAATATTCAGTAGTGACTAAATTCCACAATTAGTTAGAGTTTCGGTTGCTCATGTACTTATATTCTTTGCTTCCATTGCTATGCCTGAACAAAAAGCCAATCTTGAGATGTTTGTCCTTACATATGTGGACACACATATTCTCTGCATCTAAGTAAATAAATTCAGAAAACAAAAGCTATAATATGTACGAGACATTTATCTGAATGTGACATTTCAGTATAGTCAATTTCAATCCTCTTCTAGATTAAATCAGACACATGCCACAATATTATACTGTGAAACACTATTTTCACATGATTCAAGCAGTAATGTCTCATCTTACTTGTGTATGGTCTTTGAATGTAGCGCTGTATTGTTACCGCAATTAAGGAAGAACAACAAGCCGCTTCTCTGAGCAGGAGGCATTTACCTTTCGTGCTTACAAACTACTAACAAACTGGCGTCGCTTTTCGGACCAAATCTAAAGCTACATTGCGGTTTTCGCCACAATAAACGGTTACTTTCTCAAGAGACGCACGTCTCAACCCCGACGAGCCTGTCGTTTCAGTTAGCTTAGCTCGATTAGCACGCCGTTTGATAAGACGTCAGCGAGCACCGTCTTTAATTTTACTCACCATTTTACGTTCACTCAACAACCCGCATCTTTCTGTCCGTGTGTCTTTATTCGTGTCATAGCTCAGTGCGAAATGTGTCACAAAGTTCAAGGGCAGTTAATCCCTTAAACAACGTCTCTCGTTCAGTGTTTACAACCAGCTGCTGAGGTTGACGGGGGTGAGAATGGACCAATCAGAAGCCTTCTTTCCGATTGAACCAATAGATGGGAGCCTTTAATCGTGACTGGGCAGCCAATGATGACTGAGGAAAAGAAAGTCACTTACAATCAAGAGATTTGGAGAGAAAATAGTTAAATATTCTTTTTTTTTTTTTAACTTCAACACAAGAGATAATTACTCTCACGTGATGGTTGGACTGGAAACTCATTTTTGCTTGATTTATTTTTTCTACTGGCAGTTTGTTTGGAATTGGTGTAATTGAATTAGGACTTCAAAAAATGTCTGGCAGACCTATTGTACTTATATTTTCGAAAATAGAAGTGTTTCTGATGAATGGGATTTTTAAAATCACCACTAACAGACAACACACTGAATTTGTTCACCGAGTATTTAATGAGATAAACCTTCACAGACACAGGCACTTTATTGGTACATGCCTTAAATAAAGCACTAATTAAGAGTACCAATAAAGATTTAGGTATTTTGTGTAACACTAAGACTTATATAATGTGATAAACACCTTGTGCAACAGCATGTACATGTTTAGCTTTGTTGTCCTTGATTTAGCTGTATGTCTAGAATGTCTCTTCCTGTACATTTGTTCTTGGCACTGGTTGTAGAAATTCCTTGTGTTCAAATATATTTGTCCAATGAAGTAAAATACTGATTTGATGGTCATCAGAGACAAAGCTCAGCTCAGCAAAGAGTAAATGAAAGCTGCAACTTTAAGCACTTCAAAATCAAAAATATATTCACAAAAAAGTTATAAAATCAAAAGGCACTGAAATACAATAAATTAAAATAATGAAGTGCCTGGCAGACCTTAGTGTAATAAAAACATGTCTGTTGTCTGCTACAGGTGCTTGAATGGAATAGATCAAGATTAATATTTATTCCAGTAAATTAAAACATACATATATTTTTAGGGTATCTATAAGTGCATTGCATGAGGTTTTTTTTGACTGGCCTTGTAAATGAAAAATCTTTATAAATAAGGAAAAGATCATACAAAATTAATATAAATGAATTTATTTTAAACTGACAAAACTTCAGATTCCTCATGCGTTCTGTAAAGTACACAGCATGCAACAACATATTTTTATTTCTCAATTCTTCACGTTCCCAGCCTACAGTAACAATAACTTTCTGTACTCTGATAATCAAATCCAGTTGTAAGTTAAACTTTAAATACAGCTCATACTGTAAATTCCCTGAATACAACTTCAAGTTAGCATTATGTTCAACGTAACAGTCTTCTCTGCTCCAGGAAAGCCGCATGAAGGTCAACACCAGTGGAATACTATGAATCCGGTCCAGAATTAGAAACCATTTCAGGCACTGGCAATACTTTAAGGACTCATTACTGAGTAGATCAGACCTGAACTGACAACACTGATAAAGATTCACCAAACCCAAAGAACAGATGTCTTCTCAGGATGTGCACATCTGCATCCCAGCTGCCATCGGAACCCTCACCTGCCAATCGTACAAGCTGTGTGGGTATGTACAGCGTGCAGTTATCTCATGCTTCCGGTGTTAACACTGACATGGCTAACAGAACACATAAGCAAATACCTAAATTGATTTAATACACAAAAAAAAAAAAATGTGTGATGTGGATGGGAATCTACAAATGTTTTGAGGCTTAGCACCTCATCTCCACATGTATCCTTTAAGAGTGAGAGCTTAGTTTTAGCTTTAAGAGCCTTGGTAAAACTATTGTTACTTATTGTGTCCTTGGCAGAATCATAACACTGTAGCAGTAGCACATTGGCTGAACCGTTTTTTTCAAAGACACGTTCCCATCTTCTAAGAAAAGATCTCATATTATAGGGCTGCTTTTCCCAGCGTACCACTGCTGCTCTTCATAGGACTCGCAACCTCAATGACATTTCCAGCAGGTCTCTTGAGACTACGTCTGTTTGGCCATGAAGACCATAGATCCCAGTTCGGCAGCGTGAGCCTCCCCTGCCTCAGGGTGATTATTGTACTCTGGTTTCATAGTCAGGCTCTTCAGTTGCGATGTGAATGATCCACACTGAGTTGTTGTTGATCGTACTCCGATATGAGCCTCTTGATGTGGGCCAGTTTGTTGTGTAGATATTCGCAGCGAATCTTGTCCTGGTTGTAGTTTGGGTTGGACTAAAGGGACAAAAAAAATAAATAAATAAATAAAAAGACATGTTTATGTAACAGCAAAAGAGAGGAGTGGAGTCGTCTCATGCAGAAATCTTAGGATAAATATCAACATTTTACCAAAGTTGTTACCTTTTTAATTTTGCGATACTCTTGAAGAATTTGATTATGAACCGTCTGCAAGAGAGAAATACAGAAATAAGAATGAAAGAAGAAAGAAAAGCAAAACTTAAATCATCCATAGAAATATTTTAAAACACTTGAACTCTGCTGCCCATCCATATGCTCACTACTGTGTAAAACATGAAAAGCAAAATACAAACTTTCAAGCTTGCAGGGGATGAGTGTTGCTCTAAGATTATATGCGGTGTTTCCCTTGAAAAGTGCTCTATGATTTAAGTAATTTAACACTAGTCATAAAGTTAAGAGCTGGATATCATCTTGTTTCACCTTGTATTTATGTGATTCGTGGTGTAGCTGTTTGAGCTGTGTGTCCAGCTCCATGAACTGCCGCGTCATGCCGTCAATACGAGCATGTAAATCTCTGTACTCGCTGTACTCCCTGTTAAAGTCCTGCTTGTAGCTCTGTCTCTGGTCGTGACTGCGAATCCCTGTGTACTTCCTGTTTAGAGACCATAAAACACACACTGTGATCAGATCTGTAAAGTATGCACCTACAGAATACTGTGCTTTTTTTGCTGTGATTTTTTGAAAAAGTTATGAGATCATGGACAGACACACACATTCACAAACATACCAATTTGTTTTATCTAAAATACTGTTCTTTGTCAATGTGTTACAGAAAAAAGTTGACACTTTTTGTACAGACACTTGGATCTATTTTGTGTCAAAGTGTGTTTATGTTTACTTACAATAGATAGTCTGCTGTGTCATTGTCCGCTTGAAGCACGTTAGAGTCAAACGAAATTTCACTTGGCTCTGAAAGAAAGAACAAACAATGTCAAACAATTTAAAAAATGCTGAAAAATTGACACTTAAAGTCACAAGCCAACAGCTATCAGCACTCACCTGTGCAGCCCAGGGAGGCTTTATCTTTTGAAAGCTCTGAACTGCCATCTTTTCTCCTTTCTTTCCCATCTCTCCACCTATCCTTCTCCTTGACAAACAGAATAAAAACAAATCCCAATTACCAATGCATCACATGAGGTGGAAAAACCAAAAACTTAATAAAAAAGGTAGTATTCTCACCTGATCTCTGTGTTTGTGTTTGCTCTTCTTCCTTTTGATTGTGTGTCTGCTCAGGTCAGGCACCATCGGAGGGGATGGAGGATGAACAGAGTTGGGTTGAGGGTGGTCTGCTGGGCCTTTGGGCTCCTCCTGAGCACAGGGACGTGGTTGCAGCCTCTTGGACACTTCTGCTTCCCCTTGACATACCGCTGACAAAGAGTCAAAAAGCCTTCGAGGATCAAGCGAGTTCCTTTGCCCGTCGGTCACTTCTGTGACGTCTTTCTGAGCCGCTTGTTCAGGCGGCCTCACTCTTGACTTGTCGCTGCCTGTTTTGCTAGACAAGTGGGATATCCTGGGCTTCTTACTCGCCAGAGGGTCAGTGTATTCCTCTGGCAGGGAAGGTTTTGGACGGTGTGCTGGGGAGGAGTTGGGGGTGTCTCGCAGTGGACTGACCTGGGCCTCTGGGACAGTGAGGAGGTTCTGTTGTGGCTGAAACAGTCTCCTGTAAAGTAATACGGTGAGAAATAAACCAGCAATTCTACAAAATCTACATTCAGTTTTGCATATCTAGTTTAAGTGTGCTTAGGGTCTACCATTTGTAACTGATTGCTGTTTACGACTTCAGTGTGTGCAAGTCTAAACTGCAAGTCTAAACTGCTGCTGCTGTTACTTCCCCTTTCTACAGGTGGTGCAGGTTTGCTTGTGCAAAACTGGCCTCACGATCAGTGTGTTTGCATGCACAAAAGAAATGCAGGCATTGGCAAAACCTCCAGTATGGCTGCTGTAACACAAATGCTATCCTTGTCTGAAAGTCTTGCACATGCTTACATGTAAAAAGCAGACTGTAAGCCGGTTACATGTGGCCAAGAAACTGGCTTTCTCCAGGATGAAATCTGGCAATCTAGAAATCTAGCTGGGAAATCCTCCACTGCAATTACGTCAACCAGGTTTCTTGTTTACATGACGTTTGAGAAATCGGATTACTGCAGAAACCTGTGTGCATGTAAACACACTGACTGACTCAACAGCTCAGCTCTGTGAAGATTTAACAGCCTGATAAATGTGAAATGAGTCAGTTTCAAAGTGAGTTAAAAGCCAGTTACCATTAAAAAGATCAAATGAAGGGAGAAACAGTGGGATAAACGACCAATCCTTTGCTTTTCAATCCAAACAATTTGCCTAATCTTCAGTTTTTAAGATGCTGTAAAAACACAAACAGCCCCAAGGACTCGAGTTAGTAATTTCCAAGGGCCCCATATTTCCTGCAACTATTTAATTTAACTACATATTCTTTCCTTCTAGGTGAATGGCAGACATATTCACATTGACATGAACATGGTGGCAAGTATGTTATTCATGTTACCTAACAAGGATTCGTTTAAGAAGCTGCTGGTCTCCTGAGGTGTAGCCTGGCCAGTCCTTCTGCAGCTCCTTATACAGACTGTCCTTTAGAACATATGTGTTGTCTCTACTATTGAGCTGGCCAACCTGCATACAAATACAAACACAAAAAAAAAAAAAAGCAGGTGAGAAAAGACTTATCTTAAGTGGTCAGAGTTTATTCATTTTCTTGATCTGTTTAACTGTTTGATCCCACCAATGTGTCTAACATCCTTGTGTAATGAGACCTGTATGTATCTGGCTGAAGAAGAGAAGGCATTACCTCCACCAGTACAGAGTGCAGCATGTCTTTGTCTCCTGCTGTCAGTCCATCATTCTGCAGCCTCAAGATCAGCTCAGGCCTCTTGTACGGCCTCAGAGCCAGCAGATGTGTTACCCTCTCCCTGAGCGGCCTCTCCTGCACGTCACCCATGCCCTTCCTGTTTGAAGCACAGGCACCCTTCTTCACCTTGGATACGCCAACCCCCCTCTTAACGTTGCTGAGGACAGACTGGGACGAGTGTCGGGGCTTGGTCAGGCTGGCCAGCGCAGGGGCCGGGGCCCGCACCGTTACTTTCTTGCCTGCGGGGGAGCAGGAAATCTCACATCAAAAACATCTTCAAAAGAAATCTTGTGAGGTTCATTGGAGCCTGGCGGAGGTTTCCTTCAACAAGGGTAAGTTACCTTGTGCTTTAGTTTTTGTTTTTTAATTCTCAAAATGTTGCATTTAAAAGAAAGTGACTAGGTTGTACTGGGAACTTTCCAGTTTTTAATGTGTGAAACCACTGCTTAAAAAGAGTGCTGACGCCAGAGGAAGAGGACTTACTGGCTCATCATATTTGTCCTGCGGCAAAATTGTGGATAAATTTTTTTTAAAAAAGACAGAAAAAGACATAATTTCACCTCTGGTGAAACCCACACTAGGGTTACAAAGATGCACGCACGTCTCAGTGAGCAAAAGCTGCTATCTAATTTAGGAAGTAACCACGCACTTGCACAAGCCTGTAGTGAGTGAGGAAGTGTTTTTTTGTACAGGCTTCCTCTGAACTGACAGAAACCATCAAAACTAGTGTGTTTGTCTACGTGCGTGTGTGCCTGTATGTGCGTTCACTGAAACAAGATGACGGTGGCTAAATTATCTGTTTAGAAGGAAGCGGTTTGGTGGTTAGAAAGACGGCGGTGAAAAAAAAAAAAAAAAATCACTGGTTTTATCATGTGTATGTATATTTTGGTGAGCATGTTGTATCTTCTTTATGTTCTGCAAGTATCTCTCAGTATATACTCAGTATCCTTTAAATCCACTTATATATATATATATATATATATATACACACACACATATACACACACACACACTTTGTGTGTTTACTGTATAGAAAGTTTTTAGTAAAATACAGAAAAAAGGACAAAAACCTGCAGGAGAAAACAAGACTGGCTGTTACCATGTCACTGGTTACCACACATGTTGCTATAGCAACCAATGCAATATGGCTGACTGGGTTTTTTTATTATTAACAGCACAGTACAAATTTGTCTTCAGGCCAGTCTTATTCCTTAGCTGGAGTTCTGTCTTGTATAACCAGGCAGACTCTGTGCACATGCGAGTGTTTTCTGTGTTTCCTACCCTGGTAGCGCCCCCCATGTTTGATGACAATGGCCCCTCGGCTGCGTGTCTCCTCCTCAACTTGGGCCATGCTCTGACGAGCCTTATCGTACGAGTCATCTGTAGCGTTTACCGTCATCTTCTTCTGAATCACCCCGACACATGACAGCTCCTCTGCAGCACTGGGAGGAGGAGAGAGGACAGCGAGTAAAGACAGCGATCTGACTGAGATCTCAGGACTCCTTCGACATGTTATCCATTTCAAATGAAAGATTGTTTGAGCGTTTAGCTGCTTGACTGATGCTTGTGTTTTGGTAGTGTTCAGTTAGATGTATGCTTATATCAGCTGGACTACTTTACTACCAAATACACCACACATCTCTGTCGTTTCACATTACTTTCCCCCATGTGTTTCCAAAGATTGCTTTTGTATGTGTGTCAGGGACTCAAACAGCAGATTTGATGAATAATTCCTAAACTTTTTTCACATCTCTTGGCATTTATTAGGTTCGCTTCTCTACATTTCCAGGCTGCCTAGACCTGTACAGTCAGGAGGAACCCTGGGTTTTCTCTGGCATTTAAAAAGAGGCCGACAGAGAGACGTTACCAGCAGGGTGACTTTCACATAGCAGCAGGGGAGCGGAGACATTTTAAAATATTGAAACTTGTTCAGAAGCTCAGTTAATTCTATACATAGTATACAAAGTAAATATATAATGTCAGTAATTTTGCACCAAACATGATTACAGGCTTACAGTTTTGAATACAACATAATCATCATTGCTTTTCTGTTTGCTTTTTGCACCTTTCCATCTGATCAACTCTTCCTTGAAATCTAACTATCACAGCTTTATTCTAACAAACATTACTTATATTCTAGCTGTTTTCTATGATTTTTTTTTTTGTTGTGTTTTACCGAGTGCTGAGCTGTTGGACGCAGTCAAAGCTTCCATGCGGATTGTCGCGGGCGACGTTGGTCACGTCGAAGGTGAATGTCCTCAATTCATCTCTTTTCTCTGAGCACGGGATGGTGATTCTCTGTGACATGAAGGAGAGAGATACAGGCAAGACAAACAATTAGATTTAACATCTTTCAAATCTGAATGCATGAGATGAAATTTTGGAATTAGTACATGTCAGCTAGTTCTTCTTACCCCTTGGTTCCCATTAAAACAGATGGTGGGATGGGAAGACCAGCCCTGGAGAAAAAGACAAGTCATTTGATTTGATTGTGTCTTGGAGTCACCCATAAGTCCTGTGAAGTCGGTTTATAGTAGCTAGTTGTTTACTGGTTATTGTGACAACTAGTGATTCACCGATTACACTTTTTCTCTCCCGATACCGATTCTGACACCTCAACTCAAGTTCTCAGCCGATACCAAATACCAGAGCTATCTATTCCCCAAAATTTTAATCTGTAAACCTCACTGGGTAGAACTTATTGGAATCATGGGTTGCTGTGGAGTTGATTGAACTGATAGCAGAAAGGGGAACTCTGATTTCACACATCAAAGTGCATTTACAGGTCTTGGTGGGAATACTACTGCATATGTTAAAAAAACAAAATAAAAAATAAGGGGTGTATAAAACCTTTTGTGGGTCCAGAGGGAGCTGCGTGACATCTGATAAGTTGCCTCAAGTGATGTAACTTGAGTTGGCATTGGCATCAATTTTTGATCCTTCTTTTTTTAAAACTGCGACAGTGTTGTGGGATTGCTATGCTAAACTGGTGGCATACTCTTTTAAAATGACATTGACAAAAAAACTGTATCTACTGAGGATTGCTCACATCTGTGCAGATACTGATCCAATGTATCAGTAAAGATCAGCCTCCCATCAATTTGCAATCCTACTTGACACCTAACGCAGATAACCTGATGTAGGTTTTTAACCAAATCACATTTTCCATTTTTTCTTCCCTTGTACCCTCTGACAACTGCAGAAGTACCCCCTGGGATACATGTACACTCGTGCATGACGAGCCCTTTAGATAAATTCAATTTGATTTTAAAGAGGGCACTGGCTGAGGTCATTACGACCTGCTGTTCAAATACAGCAGCTTGTCACATGAGAATAGGACGAACACAGTGAAATAACAGCCTGTCACCTCTCACAGGGGTGAATTAGCCTGTAGGAAAGTGCAGAAATGACAGACCAAAGTGACACGTTTGCAGCCCGGACAGAAAGTATGTGATGATGACTAGAATCTAATTGACCTTTTCATGAAGGGGATTTGTGAGTCCACCTGTTGATGAGTGCAGAGAGCGAGGTGGCTGCCTGCCTGCCTGTACACAGTTTGGTTGTTTTTTTTGTCTCTGTGATCAGGCCAAGTGGATTATGAATAGCCACACTTAAAGCTAAATAAAGGAACTAGATATGTGCACAGCAACAGTATTGTGTGCATGTCAGACTCAGCCCTGTTAGGTGTTTTCCCCTCCTTCTTGTCTATCTCACCATGACAGTATTACAATAAATCTAGAGGTGTGACAGGAGCAGTGTGGTTTTCACCTTTCATTTGAAAATCGGTGTCATTTTCTTCACTGAGGAGTTTCCTACCCTTGTTACAAGGAATTACTGAATTGAGGAAGCCTGCATGACTGTTCTCTGCTCAGACTTCCTGCTGTGTCTGATTCATCTGATATTATGTGGGTCAAATGTTTGATTTTGAATCTGTCCATCTGTCTGTGCTTTCCATCTGTCTCCCTGCAGCTATACTGGAGATGAACAAAACTGGCTGCAACTCCATTCATGTTTACCAAAAATTCTCCATCTCTCAAATGCAATCCAAAATACCCTCCTACTACTAGCCTCCTCGGTCCCCCCACAGCCTGTTTCCTTTCTTCTCTCCTCGACATTCATAATACTTGCCAGCAGCTTGTTACAAGCATCACCACACAGGGAAGCGTTTCCGCATTGCATTATGCAACATGTATTTTCATTCCATAGCTATAAAAAAAAAAAGGGGGGGCTTGTAGGAGACAACAACCGGGGAAGATATTGGTGAACTTCGGATGAAATGCAAATCACAAACCCGCCTTCCTCGCCTTTCTAATCGCTTCGTTTTTAAGTAAGGGTCCCCTTGACGAAGTGGTACAACAAAAGCAACCGTTATTGTGCGACCTGGGTCATTATTCGAGGAGAAAATGTTAAAAAAAAAAAAAAAAAAAAACCTACCTTGCCGTTTTGAAAGGAGCCAATGGCTCTTGCCGCGCTGTCAGTGAGTTTGACGTGAAAAACTGAGACGTTACCGCCGCGGCTCAGTTTACCGCTGCACAGTCCGTAACACTGGTTCTCCTTTAGCGCCGACATCCCGCCGCAGATCCCCCCCTGCCAGGCTTATTCCGGACCGAACAAATCCCACATAAATAAACAAACATTGGCGAGATGGTCCAGAGAAAGGCTAAACGGCTCCGAGTGGCTGCTGCTCCTCCGCGCGTTATTCTGGAGTAGATCGCATTACGTCATGACGGCTGAACTCAGGAGAGATTTTATTGGCCTGGAGACAGAGACAAACCATTACGTAGGGCTTACGTAACCATTGTACTTTTTCTGCCCCCCCCCCCTCTCAGCATGCTGATTTTCTTTCTTTCGCATGAAGGGAATTTCTCTCGTGTGAGTGTGAGTGAACAGGTCATTCATCGTTTTTTAGGTTTCATTGTGTTTTAGGTTTCTGAAGTCATAAAACTTGTATATGTTGCTTTCTCTGACTGAGTAATATTTTTATCCAGGGCCTTAGAAATACTGAGGTCGACATGAGTACCCCCAATGCATCCCTCAAACAAAAAAATATCTTTCATATTATATATATTGCAAGCATTAAATTACTTATGCAGTGGTGGATGAAGTACTCATATCTTTTACTTAAGTAAAAGTAACTATACTACAGTGTAGAAGCACTGTTACAAGTAAAAGTCATGCATTTAAAATTGTACTCGAGTAAAGTACAAGCATCATAATAGCCTACAAAAAGTATCATTATGCAGAATGGCCCATTTCTGAATAATATACACTATCTTATAATATTGTATTATAATTATTGATGCATTGATGTACATATCACCTCAGTGTTACAGCTGGCAAAGGTGGGGCTAATTTTGACTACTTTATATACTGCTGCTGGGTAGTTTAATCTATAATATTACATCAAAGTGTATTTGTTGGTTATATTTTGTATTAATAATCTGAATCTGCAAACTAACTAAAGCTTTAAAATAAATGCAGTGGAGTAAAATGTATTTGTCTATATAATATATCAATATTTGCCTGAAATGTAGTGTTTGCCCCTGCCTTTTACTGAATTAAATTTGGGACTATTCATTCATATCTTGCATTGCATTGTAACTGCACTGTTTCTATTACCCTGTTTTCTGTTGTTTTAAATTTTAGCTTATTTTTTATCTTCCATTTTTTCTACTATTTTAAAATCCTAGTCATAAGCCTTTTTATATTGCTTTGTGTTTCACTTATATCTTAATGTCTCTTTATGTCTTAAGTTCAGCACTTTGAGTTGCCTTGTTAAACAAACTTATTGTTTAAATCTGCATTACCCCACAACTATAATGTGATATTGACAAAAATCAATGCAGACTTTATGTTCAGTGTGATGTATTAAAAACATAAGCAAGTTTCAAAAGTCTGCTATTTCATTTTCATACCATATGGAAATGAACTAAAAACAGTGGCTGCCTGGAACTGTGGGAAAACAGATTTAAAAAACAAAAACAAATCTGCATTCTAAAATGGTTAGCAAAAACGTTGAATATAATTTGTACAGTAGTAAAGGAGCTATAATGTGTAAACATTTTCCTTTAATGGTCACTGTAAATTGGTATTTTGTTAAATCATGCTCCCTTTGTTGTGCCAGATTCTAATTTGCGTTTACTGTGCTCCTAACAGCTTTCATTACATTGCTTTTTTTAATTGGGTAAATTTGAACTGGGGTTTGGAAAGCCCCGTTGGTAACCTCTGAGACTGGTCTCTCTGGTCAGGTGTATTAGCCTCAGCACAGCTTCATTTGACTCTGTTCTGCTTTTGGTTCTTGGTTTGGAGACAGTCTTTGGAACAAAATCTAATGTGGTTCTAAAATGTCAGTACCTGTTGATGGATGTTAATTATTTATAAATTCTGAATGAATTCTCAATATTTGTAGGCATTGTTATTTAGCCGTAGAGGATATTGCAACTGATGTTTGGCTTGAGAAACTCAGTTGGGTGTTTTTCTCACCCAGTGTTGCTATGATGACTGAGTAGACACTATCTCTCAGTCTGTACATCTCATATCGATGTTGTAAAAGCTCTTCAAAGTGTGACCTCATGGTTAAATATTGTTAGAAAGGCAGTAGTAATAACTAACAGAGGTGGGAGGAGGAAGGCAGAGCGTTACTTTACTGATAGTTTATCCAGCTAGAAGTGAAATTGCTGGTATAAAACTCAACCTTTAGAAAAAAAAAAAAAAGAAAGTAGATTATTTACAATGTAGCCAGAGTTTAAGCTACTGTTTTAGTTTTTGAAAACATTGTTGGTTATGTTCTTTTCCATGCAAGAACATTTTTAATTTGAAAAACTACAATTTACAAAATAACACACAACGAATGAGACACTGTATATTGCAAATGACTCAGCCTCTGATGAAAGTGGACACATAGATATAGTTAAGTTCACCACATCAGTAAACACATACTCAACTACTGAAAAATACTTTGAAAAAAAACCTGCAGAATTATATCATACACAAGGGGGCATCGTCATTGTTTCATGTCCATTTATGACATGTTTGCATGTTAAGGATGTAGGACAAATTCGATTAATATGCTGACCTGCTGCTTGTGCTCGCTGCTGATTTTATTAGCTCCAACTAATTGCTGTTTGACTTAATTGCACATCTGGTATTTGAGGGTAGCTGAAGTGTTTCCCTGGTCTCAGATGGGCTCGGAGCCAGTCTCTCTCCCTCTCTCTCCCGCTCTGCCATTTTAAAATCATTCAAGTCAGATTTTTATTATTTAACAGAACAGTTGCTAAGTGCTTTGAAGAGAACAAACGACATAATAAAAAAAAACAACCAGACCAATACAAAAGACAGAACAAGCGCATTTTTAGATACAAATGAGCTGCTGTGTGTGTCTGTGCATTTGAAATTCAGTGTGTATGTCTCATCTGCCAGCGTTTGAACACAGGCGGTGGTCACAAGGCAGATGAGAACTGTTCAAAGCTGAATCATATCAAAGGGCCTCTGGGTCTTTGTAGTGCAGTGTTTGCAACAGGTGACATTTTGGGCTCAAAACCGTTTATAACTTTGAACGCTCACTGTGGCCCGAACCTCCCCTCAACCCAGCAGGTATGGAGGGGACAGATCAGGACAGAGGAGCTACAGAGGGAGACAGAGACAGAGGGAGTGGATGAAAGTTAGTATCCTCACACTTTATGGTCATCTACATATTTGCTGCAGGCCAGCAACATGAGGACACTTCATCCAAAAGGTAGACCTTTTAGAGGACAAGATTAAATAAATACTGGAATAAAAATGCACATTTTTCTTTGCAACACATCTGAATGAACTCAAGATGGCTGCCCTCTTTTGTTTTTGTTTGTAGAAGCGAAATAGGTAAATATGCTCTGCAGAGGGAACGTCAAGGTGAGTTTAATGTTTACTGTGTGTACTGTGGTTGTGTATCCATCAATAATTAACCCTGTGGATACTGTATGTCATGGCTATTTATTAGGCATTTGTAATAATATTAGCAGCCTTTTATGTTTTAGGTTTCATTTAAAATAACTGGGATCTACACTGACTTACAATAAACTATGTCTGTGTCCAGTTTTGTCTTATTTTTTTATGTACACATTTTATCGAAGAAAACAGACAGATAAGGACTACTTAAACTTAGATTTCTAGTTTTTTGAGCATATGCTTTCATATCATGTGGTAGAATTGTTTGCTCTTGAGGAAAAAGTGAAATTGTTTATTGAAAAGTGTGAGCATAAACATTGAAAAAAGAATAGTATGAGGAGAATATCATTATTATCATTGCCCTTAAGACTAGATTTTCAGAAAGATAGCAGGTGAAAGATGTCCAGGGCAGGCAGTAATGGGGTTTTGCTGTTGAAATTGGAATATTGTAACATAGTGAATGTTATTAAGTGAAAATATAGTCTGACTTTCCTTTACCCTCCAGGTCATGGGGGACCCCCTGTCAGACTGCAGCCCCCTCATCAGCGCAGCATCCTCGGGTAAGCTTCGCCTGGTCCGATTGCTGGTGGAAGGCGGGGCTCAGGTCAACGGGCGCAACCCGGGAGGAGAGACCGCTCTCCTGGCTGCCTGTAAGGCCCTGAGAGGGGAGCCTGCTGGGCCTGAGACGCTGAAACTCCTCACATACCTACTCCAGAACAAGGTCAGTCTGTAGTGAGTGATATTTCCCATTTCAACTCAGAATTCATGTGCTTAAATGCAATCTACAGTGTGTTTTCACAGACTACAGTTCAACAGGATATTGATTTAGATGAATTTCTAATGCATAATAAATGTGCACCTGCATTAAGAGAGGTAGTCTGTGCTTTTAATGCATAGTAAACAGGTTCCTGATGTTTCTAGCTCTGCTTGTGTCCTCCATCCACCTACCAAAGTGTTTCTGAACATTTTGGCGCTGCAGAACACAACACAGTGTACTCTGAGGCAAGATAATTATTGATTACACGGAGGACTGTGTATCTCATAAAGTGTATTGTCCCTCGAGAGCCAGAACACAAAAGCAACAATGCCAGATCAGATCTCATTAAGATGTGAGATGAACGTGTGATCATAAGCAAATTACACGTCATTTTTAAAAAGGAAAAGTAAGTGTCTAAACAAACAAGTGAGCTCTCTGACTGACAGCTAATTCACACTGGGTCATTGGTAAGGCTTCTATCAACTGTCTTCCTCTGTCTCAATCAGGCAGATCCAAACGCACAGGACCGGGCTGGACGCACTGCTCTGATGTATGCCTGTATGGAGCGGGCAGGAGCTCAGGTGGCATCCACCCTGGTGGCTGCAGGAGCCGAACCCAGCTTGGAGGACTACTCCGGAGCCTCAGCACTAGTGTACGCCATCAATGCACAGCACCAGCCGACACTGAAGGTCAGTTAGGAAATAAAGTCTAAATCAATATGTTTGATGGATGGAAGAGATGGAGGTGGTGTCAGGTGGTTATCGGGCTCTATCTAGCAGTGGTGGAGGAGGTACTCAGATCCTTTACTTAGGTACAAATACCACAGTGTAAAAATACTCCACTAGAAGTTAAAGTCATGCATTCAAATTTTTACTTAAATAAATGTTATAACAGTAAATATAAGGATTATGAGGATCATCATCAATGAGTTAGGAGTGTTTTAATGTTGTGGCACGTCAAGGAGCTAATTTAAATACATTTATATACTTTTGGATACTTTAATCTGCAAAACAATGCATCATAGTTTATAAATTGGTCATAGGTTTTGTACGTAAAAGCGTAATTTGAAAAGGAACAAGTACATTTAACGGTCAAATAAATGTAGAAGAGTAAAGTAAAATATTTCCCTCTGAAATGTAGTGGAGTAAAAGTATAAAGTAGCATAAAATTGAATGGAAATATACTCAACTAAAGTAGAAGTGCCTCAATTTTGAACTTTTTCAGTGGAAGGTTTTAGTGCCATACATTGTTTCAAAAGCTTTTCCTACCTACAGATATGAAAAAAAACAAAAACACTGAATCTTTTTAAATGATCATCATGAAAACAGTTAAAATGTGTAGGCACTGAATATCACTCCAAGAAACTTCAGGCACCATCAAAACCCCAAATTGGTCAAATCCAATCAATACCTCGCCAGCATTGTGTACTTCAGGTGTTGATGGATGCCTGCCGGGCCAGGGGTCATGACATCATCATCATCGCCACGGAGATGGGTGTGAATGGAGGCCCGGTGACCAGGCGCTACCTGAATGTACCTCCATCTCCCGACACCTCACCGGTGTCCTGCATGTCCCCGTCCGACATCGTCCTCAAGACGGGCTCACCCAACTCACCCGAGGGAGAAAACATCTTCAACTTCAGAGGAACTAGTGAGTGATTGTTTTGAAATGCAGATTAAGGAACATACTATTATTTTTGTAGTTAACATTATGTCCACTTTGTTCTTGTACAAGTCATATACCACACAACTGATAGTGTAGTTTTGACAAAAATGAAAGCAGACATGATGTTCATTGTGATTTATTACCCATTCCATGCAAATTTAAAGACTATTGATTTGTTAAATGTCACACTGTGCTTACATTTATTTAAATTAATAGCTCACCAGGAAGGTGAGAAAACATTTAGAACAAAATCTAAAAACGTTGAATGTTTAAAATCGTCAGTGGTATGCGTAATTTACATTAAATGGGCTAAATCATGCAAAAATACAGAAAAAAAATAGATAAGAAGTCCTTAAAGTGCTTAGAAAAACTGCAGTTACATTAAACTGGATAACTCCATCTGCCAGAACAGCTACTAAGAGGACCATGGGGTGAGATCATTTTGTCCACTGTCACCAAAGTCAAGACTTAACTTTTAATTTCAGCAGAATGGTCCTTTAATAAAACAATAACTGTGGAAACCAAGGGACATTTGTGAGTAATCCTAATTCAGCAAAGTCACTTCCACATGCACTATCATCTTTTTTATATCATGGTAATACACAGGGTCTTAACATCAGCTCTGTTTAATATTATGCAAGTTGCCTGGCTTTTCCACCTTGATGCTGAGATCAGTACCATCAGCAGTACTCTAGAAGTCTCTGTATGCAGACACTGTGCCCCTCCTGGATATAACAGAGCAGTGTTTAACAAAGGCAGGTCTAGACAGATGAAAACACATTCCTGGTGGTTGAAATCATTAGCTGAGTGCTCATTCCTGAGGAGACAAGACGACAATGTGTTACCAGGGTGAGGTGAGGCTAACTCTGGTGGTGCAGAAGCAACATTTCTTCTGCTACACAGGAACTGGCACTTAAATTCATTCATCCCCTGACTTTTCCTTTAGCGTTACCGTTTGTAGCTCTGAGGAAAACATTTGTGGCTTTGTGTAAGATGTTGTATTATTGCAATAATTTCATTGATCCCTTCACTTTTCATCTAGTGCCACCATCGGGTCAGAATTTAAATTTGTCCAAAACTTTGGTTTATTGTGTCCTAATTCCTTACTACATACTACTAATTGTATGCAGTATATAAACATCATCTTTATTGTACTGGGTTTTTCTGCAGTTACAAGAAATTGACATACTTTACTGTTTTATACTAACAGGAAATGATGCAATATGTGTGCCATTCAAAGGCAGTCAAACTGTGACTTTAAAATGACATTGCCAATTAAACTTGGCAAAAAAGACATTTTTTTGTTTGTTTGTTTTCTGAGGTGTTTCACCATCATCTACAATTAGTCATAGCTTTTTTTTTTTTTTTCTTTAGCTGTGAGCAGCTCCTCCATTTCCTTTGTGCATTGCATTGCAGGGGAATGGTGTACATCAACAGCATTCTCAAAAATCAGGGGCTTTTTATAGTAACAATGACTGTTTTAAGAATACTTTTATAGGTGTGAACACACATACTCCTACTTAAAATTAGTACGTAGAATCAAGTTAATTTATACAACCCCAAATCACAAATTTGGATCAAAGAGCTTTACTATCTATACAGCATATGACACCCTCTATCCTTAGACACTCGATTCGGATATGGAAAAACTCTTTAACAGGGAAAATAATGGAAGAAGCCTCAGAGAGAGCAACAGAGAAGGACAGACAGATGTGCAAAATGCAATAGGAGACACACAGTTGTTCTCAACCACTTCCATATGTATGATTTTCAGTCACTGGCTGTGTCTTATTCACTTCCATCAGGCAAAAGAGGAAGCAGCAGCAGCAGCACCAGACATCCCTCCTGTGAGCTGAGTACATTGAGCCAGTGTAGCACTCCACCGCCCAGACAGAGAATGTTATCTGAACCGTGGCTGGCCATTCACAACCTGGCCTGTCTGAACCGGGCTTACGAGGAGGGCATGAGGGAGAGGAGCGTGCGGGAGGAGGGAGACTCAAGAGAGGGGAGAGGAGGGAGGGAAGATGAGGAAGGAGAGGATGAGGAGCCACATTTTCATCAGTCCGGAGTGGAAGAGGGGACGGAGAGCGTGGTACAAAGGAGAGATAACAGATATGGAGGAGAAAATTACAGCAGCTGCCATGGGGATTTCCTTCCGAGGGTTTCTCAGTCTGTCCTCTCCCTCACAGAGATGAGCTCGTCTCAGGCAACCGCAAGAAGCCTGGTCCCCAAGAGGTGTTTGACGCCTGGAGCTTCAACATCTGATAAAATGACCCAAAAAAGTGGTAAGCTTCCTGCTTGTCTGTCTCCTCACTCCCAACTCCGCAGGAACACCCTCCCCTCTGTCATGGTGGTTCCTCCTCTGCTTCACTTCCCTCCCTTAGTCAACCAATCAGACTCCCACCTCCAGGTTCCAACCCAGGTTTCACCCTCCAAAAGCAGGAGCATGGTGTTTCTGCCTCACCCGCCCAGCTCCTCTCCACCCTCTTCTTCATCCAGAGCACCTGCGAGACCAGCAGTACTCCCTGCACTGCCGCTCGCCTCCTCCGTCACCTCCCTGGTTGCTCCTCCTGCCTCCTACTGCGGTGAGAGGAGCAGGTCACTGCGGCGCCACTCGGTACAGCTCGAACAGATCAGAGGAGGAGGAGAAACCATGTAAGCCTGTGAGACTGAGCACCTTCATCCCTCCATCATATGGTTGTCTGACATGAGAAAGCAGAAAGTTCAAGCAGCAGTCTGAATATAGGACTGGAGTGGGGATAACATCCGGTTGAATCCTCACTCAGTCTTTACAAACTGCGCATTGTTTGAAAGCACAAAGCCTCACAACTCCAACTGCGTTAATCATTTTAAGATCCCAATATCACTGCAATAACAGTTGCTTGTTTTGTAACACAAGTGCAAAACGAAACAATAAAATATAAAGAATAAAATGAGATTGAAAAAAAAAATGCGAGAAAAATGTTTGTGCCTCCGTATATTTGTTTCTGTATTACTTAGACAATGTTTTGATAGTAAACTCTAAAGCGTTCACTTACAGAAGAAACCAGGATCATGAATAGAGGTGAACTGATTAGTCAGCCATTTAGTGTATCGACAGAAAAGTAATCAGCAACACTTTTGAGGATAAGAAGTAGGGGGAAAAAATTCAGTTTCCAGGTCCTTAATGTGAATATTTGCTTTGTTTTTGCTTCTTTGTCTATGACAGCAAACTAAATATCTTTGGTTTTGGACTCACCATGTTAACTTGGGCTTCGCGATGGGCACTTTATTTTGTTTTGTTTTTCTGTCATTTATCAAATGATTATTTATTTAGTCAGGAAAATAATCTATATTTTAATTGATAATGAAAATTACTGTTGCTTCCCTAATCAGGACTGTAATCAAATGCATTCAACAGTAAGCAGCAGATATTCTACACACGTTTCCTCCTTAATTTTATACATAATAACAGCAAAAAAACAAAACACTAATAAAGGTTAATCTTTATAAAATAGGCTGTGTTTAACGCATGGCTGTCAAAACTGACAGACACTGTATAACTTTTTTGAATTGTGACCTTTTATAGCCAAGCTATGCCTGCCGACTCCTCCTCACAGCGTTCATATCCCAATGAGCCGAATTCAAACATTGGTTTGTTTTTAAAGAGGTCTGAAATAGTAAGTTAGTCAGTTATGACAAGAATAAAGCCACAAATAAAAAATTAAATTATATTAAATAAAAAAATTGTAGCAAAAAGCCTTTTGTAGCCTTTTCTTTGTCCTTACTTGTCCTTACTAAGTTTTCCACCCCTCAGATTTGTCTTGTGACCCTTTGTGGGGACCCTGACCTCCAGGTTGGGAACCACTGCTTTAATTGTATTCTCGGGACATCTATAGATAGCAATTCAGATGTGGAATTTCGTCAGTGAAATGTAATGAGGAATCCATTTTATTAACCTCATCGCAAAGTAAAACTTAAATAGCATAACATTTTGTGGAGGTGAATCATTAACAGTTTAAACCCAGTGAAAGAAGTGCATGTTCATGGCAAAAGGAGTGAAGTCATTTTATTTGTTTTTAATATGTATCTACAACAAGGGGGACACAGGCAAAAACGACTGACAACTTGATGAAAATTAAAACAAAACCGAAAAAAATGTACATTTATTATCAATGCATTTTCCCACCTTTTTTTTCCAATAAGCAACATTTTTTTGTCTAAAGAAATTTTACAATATAAAGAAACATACGAAGAAGGAACCTCTTATTTTACTACACGAGACATTTAGGATCTGAAACTACCCTAACATGAGATACAAAGCAACTCCCCAAGGACAGACTGCCTCATATTCAATACTGCTTTGTCATCAAGAGGAAAAATGAGGAACTGAACAGAAAAATCTTTACTCCCCTCAAAAAATTCCTCTCTTAACCCTCCCTAACCCCTGAATGTTACAGTATTATACATCAGCACAATAGAAATACAGAAATGATCAACGTTGTGACGGCTTTACTTACAGGACAGAAAGATAGAGAGAAGTTTGACTGCATTTTATACAACAGTATTTCAAAGTACAGGGGAGGAAACGCCTGTTCCCGCACTCTCTACTTCTTCTTAGCAAGAAGAACAGATCTGTCCATTATTATTTTTTTCTCTTTACTTTCCCAAAACATTTCTCCCACCCCGTTTTAAATAGATAAAAAAAAAAAAAACATCCTTCATAGTAAAGTCTGTACTCTGGTCCCTGGTGTGTTGGATTGAGAGACAGTGTCCTGTGTGCCCTGCTTTCGGTCTGAGTTGTGTCAAGAGGGTAGAAGCTGAAATGCAGTGTGTCAGAGGCAGACGCAGAAGGGACAAGTTTTATTATGAAAAAATGGCCTCTTTCGCCCCGTTCTTGCAAATTCCCCGTCAAAAACTGTGAAAAATATGCCTTTTTTTGTGTGGCTTTTCTTTTTGCCACCTCGCTCAAAATTTTCCAAGAACAGAGGCAGAGGAGGGAGGCTTCTGGACAAGTATCATGTTTAATTTTAAGTTTTGTTTTGTTTTTTTCCAAGGAAATGTGTGACAGTGAGTTAGCTAAAGGCGTTCAAACACACTTCAAAATGTTCCTCCCTCATCCTCTCAGACCTCTTGACGCTACAGCTCTGATGCACAGTAAAGCCCCAAGTTTGTCTGTGATAAGAAATAGCATAATAGTCTATAGCAGCTCCAGTTTCTGTTTCTCATCATTCATATCATTTCTGAGTAAAAGACAAACCATCTCTGAACAAATACACACAGTTGCCCCGAATCAGAACGTCTCTGATCAACTGTTGTTGTGATTTGAAAATATCAAAACATGTCAATGATATCAAAATGCATTTTACAGTATTTACAAAAAAATTTAAACTCAAAAGATGGAGAGTTGTACAAAAAAAATCAGAGAGGGGTGGTGTGTGACTGTGTGTCGATGCTGGCCCGTTGGAAAGGTGAGAAAAGGGGGAAAAGGGACGGAGGTCGTCTTCTTCAAGGTGAGTAAAGGGAGGGAGGTCACTCGTTACAGTCAACAGAGCAACGCCTTCCTGACCTGCTTTGCTCCGACATAAAAACGATCAGCAGCGAGCCAGAAGTCCTTCTACCAGAAGCGACCGTAAAGGAGGGAGCGCTGCCGTGTATGGCGACAAAATGTCTGCGAGCTAAACTGACTGGTGTATGAAAGCAAATTTCCATAAAGCACAGACATGCGTCACAGTGTGTTAAGGACTTCTCAGCAAAACAAAAAAAACAAACAATCCAAGTGTTCACTACAGGTTAGCAGAGACGATCGATAACGCAGCCTACACACACGTTGGAGTGAACAGTAACCAAAGAGGGCCGCATTAGTGGAAGCAGCATGGAGTGGGGTCAAAATGGTCGACACTTTTGAAAACTTCAGCACCTTTAGGGCTCGGATGGGGTGGGGGTGGGGGTTTGGTCTAATGATATCAGAGAGAGAAGGAGACGCTGCTGACTGGATCTGCATATTTACACAGTTGCTGCTACTAGTTCTGCAGTTAACAAAAAAAAACCTGGGATAACACTTTAAAAAAAAAGTAACAATGATTCATAAAACAAATTTAAAGTACATAAATAAATAGAGCTGTGCATTTCACTGCATGGAAGCTACTAAAACAGGAGCCGCTTCTTCTTCTTCGGGTTTGGATAATTGAACAAGAAGTTAGACAAGAAGTAAATTTAGATGGTTGCTAAGATTAATTAAAAAAAATTTTTTTTTTAAAAAGGGCCAATCAGTACCGCAATAGATAAAATCTTACCTGCAGGGGGCAGTGTGCTCACACGGAGCCACATGTTACACAGCAAATAATTTCTGATTTGTGTGTGCACATATGTTGTCTTCATCATTATAATGTGCCCTTAGAAACAACTGAAATTAGAACCTAATCTTAAAATGATCATAACAATATCATTAATAACAATAATACAATAATAAAAATAGCAATGATTATGACAATACATACACAAAAAAAAAAAAAAAAAGTTCACTGATCATCACAACACCTCTGTTAAAAATGTACACACAGAGAGAACAATGTGGGGGGCAAAAGGGAGTCGTTTCACCTGACCCTCAACTGAATCCGTCGGGAGGAACAGCAAAAAAAAAAAAAAAACAAAAAAAATGACGATAACATTTTTTTAAAAGTCCAAAGTTGTGGTTGAGAAGCTTCCAGGCAGCAGCTAAAAGACCCAACACTGTGTCCTCAGGGGAGGGCTGTGTTATCCAGTCTCCTCTCCCTCTTTCTCTCCGTTTGTCCTCCTTCCCTCGCTCATTGTCTAGAACCTGACAGGAAGCCAGGGAGGCCGGGGCCGGAGTCAGAGAGGAGGCCCTTCCTGTTGCTCTGTGACTGCTTCCTATTCAGACCGACGGCCATCTTGCATGCTCCAGGAGGGCCCGTCTTAATTAGAGTCCCAGCATGCTCAAGGGCTGTCCCAGAAGGCTGTGTGGCCATAGAGTTCCCGAGTGAGAAGGGGGAAAGGGGGTGGGTAGCAGATCCCGTATGGGGTTGGGGGGTGGGGTCAGAGGGTGTGTGTGTGTGTGTGTGTGTGTGTGTGAGAGAGAGAGAGAGAGAGAGAGAGAGAGAGGAGGGGAGGTGGTCCAATCCAAAGTGAAGTAAGGATTGAATTGAAGAAAAAAAAATAAAAAAAAGAAATAAACAAAAATACAAAAAAAAGGACAAAATAAAATCACACACTCATCGTCATGTTGGGTGAATACTGAAAAGAGAGAGAGGGAAGGGGAGGAGGACACAGATGAGTGGATATGTCACTGACAACATTTAAACACCAGAGGGCGCTCAAACCCAGTCCTGCAAAGCTAGGGGAAGCACAGACAGGCACTAACACACCTGACTCAAGTTCTGATGATCAGGGCTAGATACTGAACCTTAATAAAACCTTAATACTTTTTGGTGCAGACGGGATTCGTTAATAGCACAGAAACGGTCAAAAAAAAAAAGCACCAAAAGTTGGCACTGAAGTTAAGATTCATAACCTTGTTTACTTATTTTTAAACCACATATTTACATTTAAATTGCCAAATTTAGACTGTGTTTTCATTAAGCAAACATCCTGTACATGTGCTTGTATTTAGTTAACATTTAAAAACTTGAGTTCATTTCCAAATATACAGAACATTCCCCTCTAAGTAAGAAACTTGGGCGTTGGTATCAAAGCTCACTAATATTGGCTCTAAACTTCTAATGATTCCCAGCCCCACTGCTGATTGGTTGAATCAGGGTATTAGGGCTCGACTATAGTTCCAGCCTGTGCACCCCCTCGTGGCTCTCCAGGCTGAGGATAAGAGACCGTCACAATCTTACACAACGCAATGAACAGTACCCACCTCCACCCAACGGAAAACTACACTGATATTGTCACTTTAGCACCTACTTTGTTCTGTGGCTGAAAAATTTCCCTTTTATTTGTCTTTAGATACAACAAATACATTAAACAGATTAAGCACTATCACTGATACAGAGGGTATACAATGAATTTCTAAGTGATTAGTAAGCGGCTACAATGCAAGCAGAACTTTAGATATTCTTTACAGCCCTGTTTTTATTATTATTTTGTATATAAAATTGTATGCATTTCAAATTTATAGTGCTGTGTCCCAAGTAATAGAGTATAAAGACTTCCTGACTAAAGTCAGTGCTGCACTTAGAACTAGAGGTCTTCACAGGTCTGCTTGGGAACCGGAAATTGAGTTTAAAATGATATTCTGTCTATTTGGGCCCTGTTGTGTTGTGTAATACCCGATTGGATCTGAGTGGACTTGCAATCAGCTGTGCATCATAATCTTCACAGTAATAAGATGTGTTTCTTGTTGTATGACGCAGAGTGTGAGCTGCAGGAAAAACGGCACGTATTTGACTGTTTCTTGACTGTGGATGCTCGTTAACTGCTGGTGCATCATGCTTCCGCTCGTGTATTTGGGCCTGTTTGAAATGCATTTTGGGTTGTGTCTTCTTATTCACGTGTATTCCGATGGGGTCTAATTGTCCTCAGATCAGGTCTGCTTTTTTAAAATTTACCTTGTTGGGTTTGGGTAGGTTTTCCACGAGTTAAGTGACGAATCAGGTACAACATTTTGGACCTGGGAAGACCTCTACTTCAAACTGCCTTTTAACTATCTTTTTAATTACTGAAAAACAAAGTAGGGCCTCCAAAAAGGAAGTGTCAGCTGAAAAGTAACACTGCTACCTCTCTGCTCAAATAATATTAAGTGTTAGACTAACCAATACAGCTCAAAAGATAAAAAAAAACAAAAACAAATAATAAAAATAGGGACAAGACTGAAACTTCACCAGAACATTATCAATAGTCTGAGATCAATATTGAAAAAAACCAGGAGAAACCTCTGCTTGCATTCTTCCACTGGTTTATGTCAGGACGTCAAGGGTAACTGTTAAGGGTCGTGAGATGCCATTCACTCGCTCTACTTACACTTTCGCTTTGGAATGGGTTCAAGAAGTTCCCGCCCATTTCGCCATCATCTCTCGGCGTTCCAGGAGGGTTGTTCATGCCCCCCATGTTATTAGGGGAGCTCTGGAGGAAGAGGGGGCACAAAAGTAAACAACTGATGAGACTGCTTCTTAGAAACAGCATCAATAAAGTGCAGAAAGTAAAGATTCTAAAATGTTTTCATTTACGCTCAGCAAAGTTTTTACTCACCTTTGGCAACCCATCCATATCCCCAGACCCTGAGGAGGTGAAAAGGAGAGAAATAGGTCAATTGTCTTTTAAGGTAAACTTAATCCTAAATGAAGCTGAAGTCCGTCAGTGATTTTGACACTGTGTTCAAACCCACCTAGTGATCCGTTCATGTGGTGTGGCTCCATGGCACCCATTGCTCCCATTGGCCCGTCAGGCCCGGGTCCCATAGGGAACTGGCAAAAAGATGTAGAGCAAGCCTTATAAATGACAGTTTGACCTCTTTGATACAACTGTGGTCCTTTCAGCTCAGGGTAAAGTAGAGGATTATTTAATTTATTCTTCCTGGTTCATTTCCAGTCGATTCTTATTGAGCTCAGTGTGTCGGCATTATGTTGCTCTAATGCTGAACTGTACTGGTGCCCAGTGATGTGGTTATAAACCCTATTTGAGCTGGATTCACTTTTGTGGGCAAGGTTGTGTAATTTTAATCATTACAACAACATCCATACTTTTAACCCAGAATCAATCTGCAGTGTCTGAAACTGTTACGAGCCTGGGAAGTGAAAGCTTTAAAATAACATCAGGGAGCTTTTTGTTAAATAACTAAGTGAACTTAAATTCATGTGTGAGACTCACGTTGGGTCTGTTGCCTCCCGGTCCGATAGGATTCATCATTGTATAGATGTTTTCACTGGAGTTAGTTGAATCTAAGGCAAAAAAAACCAAAAAAACAGAAACTTTAGTTACATCACATTAGAGAGATGATGTCAAACCTCTGTGAATAACTAAGAACAATTTTATCAAAACAATAACTTTAATACTGAAATTTAAAAAAAATAGACGTGACAAATGAGAACACTCAAACTGATAGCGTTTGGTTGGTGAGGGGACAGATTCATGCTTGTTTAGTGAGGAAAGATGGGAGAGACATCCATTTCTGGCACAAGTGTTAGTGCTGGGGACATAGTTAAGTGACGCACCACCTGGGCTGGGCATGATGGGAGTTCCAGGTGGACCTCCTCCGCCTGGAGGACCCTGGGGAACAATGGACGATAGAGGTTAAAATTACACTCATCAGAACATGAAGACATCAGTACAATAAAAAACTGTATCCAGGAGAGCTGCTCTGGCTTAGATAGATTTTAACTCACCACGTAGTTTCCTGGAGATGAGGAGGAGTAGGCTATCTGCAGGGGGGGCAAGAGGAAACAGATAATCAGATCTCAGGGTCAGAGGATACTGAATGTGAATCTATACAAGGTGGACAAAATAAGAGGAACACTTTACAATCCATAAATAGCTTATAAATGTTCAGACTGCAGCAAAGAGGTGTTGTTTCAACTCTATAGTAAGGTTTTCAGGCCACAGTTTGTGTTGTTGTCAAATGAATATCCCTTTAAATGTCCTTCAAGGAGCTGCCTCAGTGGTCACAAGTATCCCTCGACAAAACTGATGGACACTTACCTTGATAGTTGCGTAACAAAACTACAGATTACAGTTTCCAAAATGCCAAAAGAGCAAAGTCAACACCTCCCTGAGCTGCTAAACCAAAGCTGAACATCATAAGCACAACATTTGTATTTAGCTGGGTTGTTGTACACTGCAAGGCACTGAAGGCTGTTCCCTCTTTCTTTGCCCACCACCTATGATGTGTGGTCATGTGTAAAGGTCAAGGGTTTCTGACTCACAGAGTTAGCATTAGGTCCTGGCCAAGGCCCTCTTCCTCCAGGACCCCTGAGGCAAAAAAACAAAACAAAAGAAAGATAGAAGAGAAGAATAAAGGGAAGAGAGAAAATGACAAACAGCGAAAGATGAAAATGGCGTGAAGAGAAAGGAAACATCAATAACTCTTGGACGATACAGCAAAAGCAGATATTAACCTGCACCGAGACACTGATAAAGAGTCATTATATTTCACCAGATGTATGAGATGTTTTAACTTACATGTTCATTCCTGGCATGGGACCACCCATGGAGTTGGGAGGAGGCCTCATACCTCCATAATTCTGTAGGACATTCAACAGGAAGTTATTATTGATTCTCAACAATACACTTTGATTTTCTTGATTTTGGTGCTTCTAAAATAAATTTAAAAATATCACACATCGCTGGACTAAGAGCAGCTGTGACATCCCCAAACAAACAACAAACAAGCCTGTTGTTATAGAGAGGGTACTGAGGAAACTACAATTCAAGAAAAGATACACTTTCAGCCTGTAAGAGCAACCACTTCCACAAAGAGAGTAATGTATACTTCATAAGAATATATCAAAGCGCTTAATGTTTAGTTACATTAACAGGACATATCTATTACAGTCACTAAGTGTATGCATATAGGCATATGTTTAATTGTTATACAGATAAAACTCTTAACAGTAACAGAAATACACCTGCTGATACTTGTTTAATCTTCACAAGATTCTAATGGACATTCAATAATAAATGAGTGTGTGCGCGTCTTTGTGGTTTCAGGTTCGTCGTACCTGTGGGCCCATGGCCATTCCTCGAGGAGGGTTCATTCTCATTGGTCCACCCATGTTAGGATGTCCTGCAAGAACAGAACCACAGAGTCACACACGGACCGCGACACACTATACACACACACACACACACACACACACACTAGTGCCCACGTAAATCCACATATGGCTCCTCTGTTAAAGTCAAGAATAAAGGCGTGCCACAGACAATGCTTCATCCTAATCCTATTAGTTGTAACCCTCTGGGCCCCTGGAGCTGTAATCTGCAGCTAAAATCACCACGGACCCCTCTCTGAGCCAGACACACACACACGTATCCAATCCACACAGGAAAAAAGAAACAACTGAAACTGAATTTGTACAAAAAAATTCAAATAAATAAACAACAAAATATTTGTTGGGTGGAGTTTAGTCCTGAAATTACTTACTCAGTAAGTGATTCATCAACTGTGAGAAAGTCTGAAAATCTTTAATAATTGATTATTTGTTTTAAGTAATATGTCAAAAAAAAAAACCGACAAATATTTGAAGGTTCTCCAATATGAGGATTGGCAGCTTTTCTTTATCTCTTACTCATTGTTAACTGAATCCCTTGGGTTTTGTTTATTTGTTCACACAAACACAAATTTGGAAGGCGACCTCTTGGGATGGGCCTTTCTCTTAAGTTAACCTTAAGACCTTGTAGGACAATGCCACAAAGAATGCAATTTAATACCTGTTTCACAGTCAAACCGGAAAAAGTATTAAAAAAAAATATTTGGGGAAAAAAAAAAGTAGGAATGACAAGGCCTGGAATTATTTACCAAGTACAATAACCTATCGATATAAGATATAGAACAGCTGTATCTAACAATAATATCATTAAGCAATCATAAAACACAACCTCAACCTGGATAACCATTTTTTACAAGTTTTATAAGTAACATTACTACCAACAGCAAGAAAAGAAAAAGACTTAAAATTGAATTTTAATACCATCTAAGGCCTTTTTGAGGAAACTGACATCAGTGCTTTTACCTGCTGATGCCCCGTTACTTTCTGACATCTTATAGACTAAAAAAAGTAATTGTTTAGTTGAAAAATGACTTGATAGATTAATCTATAATGCAAATAATCATTAGTTTCAGCCCTAGTAGGGTCTTCATCTATCATGGACACATCATCTACTATACAAAATGAACCTATTTCACCCACTTCAGACTTTCGACTACGAGAGCTGTCACAGCCTTACCTTGCGGTCTTGTCGGGTCCAAACTGTTTGGCAGGAGAGGCTGAGATCCAGGGATTCCTCCTGGAGGCTGAGGAGAGACCAGACATGGGGGCTGATTAAAATACTGACTCACTCTTGGCAACACAGATACTCTGGCTTCCGACTACTCTGGAAAAAAAAAAAAGAAACTGCTCCAAGCACCTGATTTGGCATTCGGAGTGCGGGGCGTGGCCCACCTGGATACCGTGGTGACATGAAAGGCTGCGGAGAGAAATGGAGGGGAAAAAAGGTGGGGAAAAGAGGGACACAGAGAAAACAACATTTTCATTATTGATACATCCAAGAGCACTCAAACAGTGGAAGCACTGAGGGCACACAGATGGACACAGTGTGGCTGGAAAATGGAGGATGACACTGAAAGATCCCAAAATCATCAACACATCGCCTGGAAAAACACTTAAGCAGGAGCCTGTGTTTTATGAATTTTAACAATGCCTGCTTAGACGCACACTCAAAGCATGGATTTGTGTGTGTGCAGGTTAATGTGTGTGTGTGTGTAAAGACAGTGCTCACACAGCTCCCTGCACACCCTGCCTGCTCTCACTGTGGTGTAAGCTGATTCGGCCTGTGGTCTGCCTGGCGTAGTTAGAGACACCTCAGGCCAACAACACCGTCCAAAACCTTAGAGGAAGCATGTCCACACTCTCTCGCACACAAGACGGAAACCAGAAACCACAAGAATGAAGAGCCGGGCTGCCGCAGTTAATGGGCAAAGGCTAGCTTTACCTCCACAGTGTCATCTGTAGCTACTGTTCTGGATAAGTGTTGAAACACACCCTAACTGAGAATGAAAGTTTTTTAAGGCTGAATACATTGAATACGCACTTATCTAGTTGGCAGACTGAGTAACTCAGAAGTCTGAATTTCCTGTGTGTGTAAAGTAGGCGTACATAAGAGTACTCATGTGTTGTCCATAGTGCCTGTCCCGTTTTATTTATAAGGTGCAAGAACAAGTAAGCAGAGCGGAGGGGAGTGTGCGTTTGTGCGTGTGTGTGTTAAGAGTGGAGGAGCAGATAAGTGTGCAACCCCCCCACAAGCTGCTCCGGGGGTGGGGCAAGGAGTGAATTATTCATCCCACACAGGGACAGCTGATTCTGGGCCTTGGTGAGGAGCGGGCCCCGATGCCTCTGGATGCTCGGCTTTCATAAAGGAGCTGGCAACTGAAGGGGCTGACATCTACGAGGAGTTAGCCAGAACTGGAGCTAACGGGGCTCGAGGGTAGGAGAAGAAGAAGAAGGTGTGCGAGTAGTGAATGGAAAGAAAAAAAGAGTTTGTGTGTGGGCGAGAGGGGGGGATTTAGAGGGAATGAAAGAGAGAGGGGTGTTTGAGAGAAAGTGTTTGCCTCTTACCTGGCCATGGGGTCCCATCATGGGGTTGCTGGGGTTGTGTGGGGGGGGCTGTGCATGGGGGGACTGCTGAGAGCCGGGTGGTCCCTTTAAGAAAGAAGAGCGATATCAGAGAGGGGAGGGGCCAAAGGGGGGTTACACCTGGAGGAATTACCCGATGAAAATCATCAGAAAGGGGAGGGCGAAGGGGGAGTGGGGGGCAGCCAGAAGTCTTTAGGTTGAGGAGGAAGAAGATGATGGATAAAGGCAAATTCTTTAAAATCTGCAGTTGTATAATGTACTCCTTAAGAAAAAACACAGAATTAGAAGCCAAACGGCAACAGGAAAACAGTTTTAATTTGCCTTTGAGTCCAAACAAGCGAACAGAAATCAGCATTTAGCATAATTATTTTGCTGGATGGCCTTAACATGTGTGGCTTCACTGAAAGATATGATCCTTGGGACCCTCAGATCAGAGGACTACATGTAGTTTTCCTCTCAACCACATGGGGGCAGTGTTGCCAAAGGCTCGCCACAACAGGACAGGCAGCAGCAGGACAGGCACTAGTGGCAACTTCAAACCACAAAGATGATACTGACAAAAACAAAAGTTAAAGTTGGGAGTTCTTCCTGCTTATTGTAAGCCTAACTTCAGTATGACAATGTATCCCTGTCCACAAGGAAAGCAGCCCCCAGCTTCTCCGACACGCCGCTGCGTTATTGCTGACATTTCACCCTAAGACAAGAGGTTAACGACCCCAATAAATAGCTCACTATGCAACGGTCTCTTTTGTACCCCTCCTAGGCAGCAGGACATGGGTTGCCTCAGTGAGTTTGGGGGTATATACACCCACAGTTAGCCAGAGCAAGCATGCATCTAGTTCTGAAGGTGAATCTACATCGAGATTTGTCAGTTTGTCTCAAAAGGCTTCAATAAAAACAAAACAAAAAACAAAAAAACACCTGTGTTGTGCCATTACAGGTGAAGTACAGACCAATGCACAAAGTCCAAGCATCCAAAATATTCAGAAGCAATCACAAATGTATGGACAGTACAGTATGAGTAGGGCTGGTAATGACTTCTTACTGAAAACTGGCATTGAATATCTGGTCTAGGGTGACGACTAATGATTATTTTCATTATTGATTAATCTGCTGATTATTTTCTCAATTAATTGATTTATGGTTTGGTCTATAAAACATCAGAAAATAGTAAAAAAAAAAAAAAGTCCCATCACAACTTCCTACAGTTCAAGGTGATGTCATCAAATGTTTGTCGTTTTGTCCGACCAACAGTTCAAAATCCAAAGATATTCAGTTATAATGTGGACAAGGAAATACTCATAAGAGAAGCTGAAACCAACAAATATTTGGCTTTTTTGCTTGGAAATTGACTTAAACGATTATCAAAACAGTTGCCTATCAACTTATCGATTAATCAACTAATATTGCTGCTTGTGTTTCAACAACATTTGTGCATGTAGTATCTTTTGTTAAATGAAAAAAAAAAAAAAAGTTTTGGAAAAAGTATTGTTTAGGTTTCAGGTCTGAAACTCAGTATTGAAAAGATTTCAAATGATACCCGGCACTAACTATGAGCATGAACCATATTTGCAGCAAACAACCAAAGCTTTCCATTACAATAAGGTCCCTTGAACACAACACTTCTGCGCGCGCACACACACACACGCCCAATCTCACTCCCCCACCAATGTTATAAATAGCACTTCCATGCGTCTCTCCTCACCCTCTCTCCCCCCACCCTTCCCCTTGCATATTCACAGTCGTACTCACTAATCCCCCCACCACCACCATCCTCTCAGCACATTGCCTCGTTCTCAGTAAGCAAACAATGGAGTGGTAGGTAGCCACAGAAACAAACACTGAGCCACAATCCTGGTGGCACTGATCTTTCACATTTCCCTCTCTTCTTCCTCTCACCCCTCTTCATCTCTCTCCATCCGTCCCTCTCTCCATCGTGTCACTCGCCTTTTCTCTCCTACTCTTCTCCACCACCTTATCGTGCCTCCTGCCAAATGCCAGTGCTGTCCATCACACCACTGCCTCACGGAGGATGTGTGTGTGTGTGTGTGTGTGTGTGTGTTTGTTTGTTTGTGAACGTGTGTGCACGTATGCCTGCGTGTCTGTATTTGTATCCGTGTGCGTTTGTGTGTCTCACTCTCTTCACTCTTCAGACAGCCATCTCCCACACTAAAACCTTTCCCTTCACAGAGCCGGGACAGGTCAGAGACAGAGACGGAGACGGAGAGAGGATGAATGCGGGGTGGTTGAATCACGAATCGGTCCAACAGCAGCCCAGCGAGAGCGAGTCGCAGATGAATGAACAGTGTGAGCATCAGAGGCTCTGGTGGGTGTAAATGTCAGGAGTGGAATAAACGATGTTTGGAAAAATGTGGGAAAGAAGGAAAAACAAGCGGGAGAGTTGGAATAGTGGTGTCATCTGATCAAACTCAATTACTGATTTTAGAGGGAAGGACTTAATTACTAGACGCCGACTGATACTGGATTTTTACGGCCAAAATTGATACTATAATTATCAATATCTGATAATATATCAGCTGACATTGTTTTGTTTCATATATATATATATATATATATATATATATACACACATACATACATACATA
>SEMN01001408.1:0-60276 GCA_005408345.1 Macquaria australasica
GTGTTTCTCCCCCAGTCTTCCATCCACTCATCGCCAGATCATTGCTTCTGTTCGTTTGGTCAATGTCCTCTTTCTGGATTGACTCCCTTGCTTGGTCTCTGCATTCTGTCTGCCTGCCTTTCACTCCAGCCAGCTTTGCCTTCCCTAACCCTTCCCTAACCCCTAACCCTTCCCTTCAGGAATTGGCCCTCATAGCCACCATGCCCTCTCAGTTTGGCCTTATGTCCCTCAAAGAATTATATGCCCGCGGCCACAGTGGCCTTAATGCCCCTTCCACACTGCCTTGGCTGATGATTTTGCCATTTTCTCCTCTGCCTCTTTCTTGTCAGCACGGTTTTTAGAGACCAGTGTCTTTTGTTGAGATTCTGATCTTTTTATTGGGAAACACAAAATGAAACGCTGCACACGTAACCAGTGGTGAGGGGTCAATTTCGAGCCTGAACTGCTGGAAAACAAAGCTATTTATGACGTTCTAGCACCGGCCAACCAGGAGACTTAATTTGCCAATGCATGTTTTGTTTTAGAATGTGGGTGGAAAATTAGGATTCTAGAAGCAATATAGTTAGCTAACAACACATCAAAATAACTGTAAACCAGTTATTGTTCAAGTGAATGAGTTTACATGTAATTTTCTGTAAGCCGTCTTTACCCAGTTGATGTATTATGTGTCAATATTTTTCAGTCAGAGTTTGAACTTTTGACTCAGGAGTTAATACCATTATTGGTCATTTGTAAATACCAATAAATTATTTTGTGAAATATACAAAATAAGCATTTTTTAAATTTATTTCACTGATAATTATACTATGTATTACAAATAAAATCATCCTTAACCCTTAAGTTAAATTCATCATTTCCATGGACTTGTTTTACATTGTTTTATTTGATGGCCTTGCTGCCCTGGCATTTGGCCTTTGTGCCCTCAAAAAATTGGTATACTAGTATACTGACGTACAGCTTCTCATGTTCTGTACAAGAGCAATTAAATTTTCATGCCTATTTATGTTTATAGCTTCAACATGAAACTGAGTATGTAATATGATCACAATTTTATCAATTTTCTGGATTTAAATGTCTTAAAGATTGAACTTCCACCTCCACCCACAGATTGAAACATGTAATATTGCATGTGAACAGTTAATGCCCGATTAATGTCATCGTCTACAGCTAAATACAAAGACACATATGTAACTCTTGCCAAGATCTTGTAACTCAGCGTGTAGACATGCAATGGCACATCAAAATGAGGGATTATAAACCCAGGGGGTATTCATCAGGCTCACAATAGAGCATTCTGATTGAGGAATGAATTGCTCTGGCCGAAAGAAAAAAGACAGGAAACAACACAAAAGCTCTCCAAATTAAGCACATTATTTCGGGTGATAGAGGTGGCAACAGTCAAATGCCTCGAGCAAGCGGTAGCCAGAGCTGACCTCTGTCATAGGCAGAAGGCAAATATTAGATGCACCGGGTCACTGTAGAGGCACACAACGGCCATGGGAAATAAATGATGAAATAGATCTGGCCTAGGGTGCTATCTAGAGCCAAGGCCACTATTCCATGTATGTTTAGGTGGCCTTGAGCAAGACACTGAAATGCGGGTATCCAGGTTGGTAGAGAAGGTAGTTTCTTTATTCAGTCATAGTTATGGATGCAATACTGCAAAGTCCAAAACACCTATTGTCCTACTGCCAAAAAAGAATACAATACCTGATTTCACTTTGAATTCATAACAACTACAGTATTTTTAGTTTCTTCAGATCTCTCTTCAGATTTCTTCTTCTAATTTTTGCTATGCATACAACACATGTTGCTAATGTGAGCCAGTTGGTGTTCCTCTGCTCTAACAATCTTATCACATGTTCTGCTATCAACAGAAGACGAGGCCTTTGAGGTAAAGATTTTTTTTTTTTTTTTAAATCTCCTCACTGCTGCATTTCAACTAGCAATGCCCACCTTGTCATAATAGTTGTAATATATTCAATTCATTTAAGTTTTCCTATTATTCATATATTTAAGTCATTCAAGTTCTACACACCAAATGTTAATCATTATGTTTTTATTGTTTTTGTTCTGTGTGGTTCACACAAACAGATCAGTTCTATTAATACCAGACACACATCATACATCGACATATGTACAGTGGCAAGAAAAAGTAAGTGAACCCTTTCGAATTATTCAATTCAATTCAATTCAGTTTTATTTATATAGCGCCATATCATAACAAAGTTATCTCAGGGCACTGAGATATCTGTATTTATGTATAAATTTGTCTTAAAATATGGTCTGATCTTCATCTGAGTTACAATAATGAACAAACACAATCTGTTTTAACTAATAACATACAAATTATTGTATTGTTCTTGTCCATATTGAATACATCATTCAAACATTCACAATGTAGGTTGGAAAAAGTATGTGAACCCCTTGACTTCAACAAAAGCTAATTGGAGTCAGGAGTTAGCAAACCTGGAGTCCAATCAGTGAAACGAGATTGGAGGTGTGGTTTGAGTTACTTTGACTTATAAAAAGCACTCAAACATTTAGAGTTTGCTATTCACAAGAAACATCTGCTGAGATAAACCATGCCTTGGAAAAAAAGCAATCTTAGAAGACCCACGATCAAGAATTGTTGATTTACATAAAGCTGGAAAGGGTTACAAAAGTAATCTCCAAGAGTTTAGATATTTGTCAGTCCACAGTTAGACAAATTGTCTACAAATGGATATGATCAATATTGTGGCTACTCTCCCTAGAAGTGGGCGCCCAGCAAAGATGACTCCAAAGGCACAACGCAGAACTCTCAGTGAGGTAAAAAAGAAACCTAGAGTAACAGTTAAAGGCTTGAAGGAATCATTGGAACTGGTTAACATCTCTGTTCATGAGTCTACCATACGCAAAACATTGAAAAGGTGTCCATGGCAGGATACCATGGAGGAAGCTGCTGCTCTCCAAACAAAACACAGGTGCACACCTGAAGTTTGCCAAAGATCACCTCAACACTCCACAACGCTACTTGGAAAATATTTTGTGGACTTATGAATCTAAAGTTGAATTATTCGGGAAGAACATACAGCACTATGTATTGCTGCCAAAGGAGGTTTGACCTGTTATTAAATCCAAGTGTTCACTTACTTTTTCCACCAGCACTGCGAATGTTTAATGGGTGTGTTCAATAAAGACTGGACTGCAGGCAAATGCAGATCTTGAACTGTTTGTGGTTCAGCATCACACAACCCAGACACAGGAAAGACCCCAGTTGATTTTGCTGTGGTAACGACACACAACACCGTTACTGCATAAACACTCCCTTCTGTTCTGCTCCCTAAGCAGATTGTGGTTTGTAAATGTGAAGCACACACTAACAACTCTGATTCCAACCGGTCGAGGCAGATAACCGCCCACCTTGAGCCTGGTTCTGCTAAAGGTTTCTACCTGTTAAAAGGGAGTTTTTCCTTGCCACTGTCGCATAGTGCTTGCTCATGGTGGGAACTGTTGGGTCTCTGTAAATATAAAGAGTCGGTCTAGACCTGCTCTATTCGAAAAAGTGCCCTGAGATAACTTTGTTATGATATGGCGCTATATAAATAAAACTGAATTGAATTGAATTGAATTCCATCTCTCAACACAACGCAAGAGTGGATGCAGCTGCAAAGGCAGCAGCAAGATGAGATGAAGCCTGATGCTATTCTTGTTCAACATGACAAACAAAATATTTGTTTCCACACTATGTAAAATTGACTCACGGTATCAGAAAGAACAAATACTATAATAGGCTTCCCTTTTCAAATGCAGAGGCTGCACATAATTAGAAAAATATAAAATTATTAATCCAGTGTTCCTCTCATAACCCTCAGTGCAATGTGTACAACTTTTCGAATAAGTACTTATACTTTTAATACATATTGCTGATAGTACTTTTACTTAAATACCTTTTTGAATGCAGGATCTTTACTTGTCTTAGAGTATTTTACAGTGTTGTGGTGGAAACTGTGTATTTCCTTTGAAGAAGTGAGCAAATAAAATGAAGTTCCAACAAGCCGTTGTCTTTTGTATATTTAATTAAGAAAAGAATGAAACAATCAGATGAAATGGTAAATAAGGATAAAAAAGGTAAATGAAAGGGGGGTGCAGGCGAGCACACAGTTGATCCGATTTCAGCTGAAGGACAGAGATCATACACCAAAATGCATATGAAGCGTCTGACAAAGAAGGAAAGATGCTGTCACATACTTATAACCTCACAATCCACAGACAGACATATCAGAGTACGGAATCACCTCTAACAAAGATAGTCTGCCTCCAGCTAAGTTTCCCTGCCCAAGGCTGGAAACCCAGGGCAGACTGTTCCCCAGACTGCAGCTGTCTTTTCCCCTGATTACAAACAATCTGTCCTCCCGCTGTAACCAACCAAGATACCAATGTACCTTAAACAGAGATGACCCAAAACAGAAATGATCTAAGTATATAGACTTAAGATTGATTGACTAGAAAACAAGTTATCACACTAAACATATCCAGTGGACATAAAGAGAGAAAATTATCACACTAAACATATCTAGTAGACAGGCAGAGAAATTTTGCCCTCACAGTTGTAATGGTACTTTTACACAAGTACAGGATCTGAGTACTACGGAGCCCCGGAGTGGCTATAGAGAGAGAGAAATATATATATATATATATATATACATCGAGGCCACGTTTTACTACACCGAGCGCTCGAAATGCTGTTGTGTGCGCACGAGATACAATTCATTCCCACGTTTTGGTTAATTCGTGCGCACGTATTCATCCAAGTATACCCACCGTGCGTAAAGGCGCACACAGCTCATTCAACAACACCGTTAGTTATCCTCTAAATGCAAAAAGAGCTATTTGCCAGCTGTTTATATATGTTTTCTTTATTTCTAAAACATTCAATAACTCCACTGTCTATGGGTTTGCTCTCTTTCATTCTAAATTAATCATGTTCATGCATTAACCGTTGTATGCGTAACGTGGCACACACAGGAGTTTGCCGAAAAACCTCAGTCCGTTTTCTGACAACTTGCCAGACAATCATAACTTATTCCAACCTTCTGCCCTGAAGGCATATTAGGGCTAATTAAAAACAATGCAAGTATTAGAGTAAAGCTCCACGGTTAATGCAAGAACATGATTAATTTAGAATGTAAGAAAGCAAACCCATAGACAATGAAGTTACTGAATGTTTTAGAAAATAAAGAAACGCATATATAAACAGTTGTGGCTCTATGGCCACTCCGGGGCTCCGTAGTGTACTTCTGCTACTACTCAAGATAAAGAAGGACCCTCAAGGCTCCCTTACTATGGCTGCATCTCAAGTCTCTTGACATTTCCTCTCAGTTGATAACTAATAGATGCCGCTTTTATTCTGAAAGTTTCCGTGTCGGAAGTGTTGTTGCTGCGTCGGAAGCCGGCGCGAAATCTCACCGCAGTGACCGCCACGGGTGGAAAGGTAAACACGTTTTAATTTACGTGTGTTGAAGGTAAACACACAGTAAACACACAGTAGAGAGTGAAATAGTTTGATATAGAAAACAAAGAGCGAAGCCAGTCGGCTAGTATGTACTGCTAGGAAGCTAATAAAGCTATGCTAACGTATCTAGACGGGACAGAACATGGACAAACTGACATGTAACCAAGACGACAACCGTTGCCTAACTTTAGCCGGTAGCTACTTGTTGTCCGTATCAATCAGCTTTGATTTTAACCTGTTTCCGTACTCCAAATACCCAGACTTAAGTTATAGTTAGCTAATTAAGGGCTAATATCTCAGTCCACACAGGTGTCCGATTTCTCTGATAGAAATATAACGAAGCCCAAGGTCTTAACCCACCTTTATGCAGTCATAATGTAAGGAGACCTCTTAAGATTTCGTGAAATATAACTTGATTTAAGTCATGCGCATGCGTGTTGAAAAGAATCACCTGTGACCATTAAATGATTAAACTCTCTAACTTGACAATTTATACCGTGTGCCCTACCTTAAAGTATAGGTTGTAAGTTATTAGGTAATATCACGTTTACTGTCAGTCCTGGTGCTTAGCTGAGTTCTAACATTATGTTAGCTAGGCGGTTATACTAAGTGTGCTGTTAAAATAACACACATATATAACTTATGTTCAGGCGTACAGTAGGTTTTACATGCCTGTTAAAAACAGTGACATACGTTTTAGGTGGAAAAGGCACTGTCTTTGCTGTTTAGCATGCAGCTTTGGGCGATGAAATTTGTTATCTGATTATGTTATGTCATGTGAACAATGAAATATGTGCGCTGTGGGATTTTACACATGAAGTTCAGTTTACTCCTCACAATGAGTATTACTCAGCCTGTGAAAACTGATGTATTTTGTCTTCCATAGCGCTGGACTACCTTGTCAAAGTTTCAATATAACCCTGATGATGTCATCAGGGTTATATATTCAAACTCAGCTTGGGTGTGAGACTTAACATTTTTAACCAAACGCCTGCATTGCAAACTGGAGGTGTGGCGTTTGAAAGAAGTGGGTATCTAGGAGGCAGTAAGGGTCTAATGAAAGACGCTTTTGTGTTATGGAAAATGTAGGAACCAGTGATTTTGGAGCTTAATCTATAGGGACTAAAAGTCAAGTTTAATCTGTTTTTTTTGAATCCCCTAGCTTTATGAAAGTTTAAAAAAAAAAAAGTGCAATTCTAAATCGCTGGATTACCCTTTTAATGGAAGCTGGGTTTTTTCCATGTGTCGTCAGCAAATATTAAGTTTAATTGATTCCTCCCTTGCTTTTTATCCCTTCAAGGGAACCAGCGCCTGAATTGGGACATGGATCCAGATTTGAGACGGTTCCAGGTTTTTACTCAGAAAAGTTATGCTGACAACTCAGTAAGGGCCTGTGTCCACATAGCGGCTTTTTTCAGTTGTTCCCAATGAGAAGCAAGCTTATGCGGCTGCCTAGAGAAAAAGCTCTGCACCCAGGTGCTCCACCTTTTTTGTGCAGTCGCTCCGAGTGCTTCTCATTGAAAATCTCTGCAACTTTTCAGTAAGGCGCTGGTGTCGTCACTGGTGCTTTTTTTTCAGGCAACCATTCATTTTATTAGATGGGGTTCATCACCCTGGCAACCAAGAAAATGGAGGAGAAACTTGTTGTGTCTGTGTGTGTCCTGAGCTTAATGATATGTCAGGCAGAGACAGAAAAGCCGGACAATGAATGTTGCTGGTGAGTGTTGTGCTTTTATCACTCTACACGTTGTAAGCTTGTTGTTAGCTGTGTAGTCCCCACCTTAATGTAACGTTAAGATATTGTTGTCATAGAACCAAAACCCACATGCTTCTTTTTCTCTCACCACGAAGCGCTTCATTCCAGCACTTCCCAGGGCCCTGCCAGAAAAAATAAAGTTATGTGCACACAAGCCCTAAGGCTGCCTCTTGAAACAGGCTAGCTTTGTCCATATTTAGGGGCTGGACTAGGAGTGGAAAGTTTTAGGAATCTCATGTGTTGATTGTGTTTCTGAAGGCTGCAGCCCACAAAGGTTGGTCATTTAGAGAACCCTAAAGGCCAGGCTTAACCTGCACCTCACCTCCTCCCTTAATGAAACAGTACAGTTTAGGCCTATGCTTCCATTACACCCGCCAATGTATTTTTTTATTGGTCTTGTGTATAAGCCTGAACACACCACTGGGCAATCTGCTGGCATGCAGTGGATTATGGCATACTGGTTGTGTCCTCCAAATTCAAGCAAAAGAAGTCTGCACGTTTTGGCTCTAATGTGGAGGAGCCCTTGTAATGGGAAAGGCCTTATCAGCCCATACTGACTGTGGAGGCTTCATCTTCAAGTACTTAATAGTACAAACTATAATGTGTGCATATCTGAAAGTTGTTCCATGCAAAGGATTTCACATTTGCCACGTTAAATTATATTAAAGTCATGTAAAGTAATTTTAGGACATTATTGAATTACTTTACATCAAATATTATGTTATTGTTTCTTGTATTTTATGTGGATGTCGAGTAAACAGTACTTCGAGCAGCCTTTTCACATTAGAGGGAGTAAATAAGTCATTAATAATTGTTTATTTTTGTATGTGAAAGTTGGATTGACTGACTGATTTCTGCCCATAGCCATGACGTCTGACTCCTCACTCCTCAACTCCGAGCTGGAGTTACAGCAGCAAGAGGAGTTGTATCAACAGCTGCTGTTGCAGGTAATATTGCTCTAACGTTAATTGGGTTAAAGCAAGACTACGTAACTTTTGCTGAACAGCGATCACTGTCACCACAAGGGACAGTTACAGGATGGTAAATGGTAAAGCAAACTGATTCAGTAATGTCAGTTACACAGCATTATCCTTCAAAACATTCTGCTAACATTAACAGCCATAATCTTCCGGTTATACAAGACAAAGCAAGGCTGTAGCAGCGAAACCCTTTAGTGTATAGAATTGAGAAAGGGCTCATTTTTATTGTTAATGAATTCAACTTTTCTTTTTTAAGAGGAACTGTGTTATTTCTTCTTTCAAAAGGTCTTGCTTTAAAGGAATAGTTCGACATGTTGAGAACTATGCTTATTCACTTTCTTGCAGAGAGTTTAATGAGAGGATTGATACCGCTCTCATGTCTGTATGTTAAACATGTAGCTGGAGCCAGCATCCGGTTAGCTTAGCTTAGCACAAAGACTGGAAACAGGTGGAAACAGTTTGCCTGGCTCTGTCCATAGGTAACAAAATCTGTGTACTATCTCCTCTGAAGCTCACTGATTAACACAGAAGTTACTGGAGGAAATAGAACAGCACATAGGCTAACCCCTGTAAGATGTTTTTACACTTCTACATTTGTACAGATTAAACAAGATATAATATGTTAACTAATGAACTTTAGAGGTTTTGTTACCTTTGCTTCTTTTCCCACCATGAGAAATGTCTGGACAGGTCTGAGTTTAGTTTGGGCTGCTCTGTGTGTATATGGAACTTATTGCAACACTTTTTGTCCTCTGCTGGATTCCAGCTGAGGCATAATTTACTGGAAATGCAAATAGCTCCATGTAGTTGACATTTGCTCTTGTTTGTGTTTGACTTTTTCCTCTTTCCTCTTCCACTTCTTCAATACCTCATTCTTTTTATATAAACTGTATGACACTCGAGCATTTTTTTCTTATGATATAGTTGAATATGTGTAAAATGTCCCAGTGGGGCCGCAATCCATTTCTGAACTTACTGCTGGTTATCTATTTAGACAATGGGAAAGATGCAGACTGAAAATCCAGACTCCAAAGTAATCCGACCACAACCTGGTAAGGAGCTCCACAATACAAGTTATATCAAATCTCCACATTTGTAAGGCAGTGCCACAGTTTGTCCGTGGATATTATTTGTTATGTATTGTTTTTTGGGATTTTTCTTTCTTTTTGACTGTCTCTTCCCCCTTCTCCCAGGCATGTGTGTAAAGACTCTCTCAGAGCCAGGCAAGCAGAAGGTCTTCGTCAACATCTGCCAGTCAAACTCAGTCCCGCCGCCACCACAACTCTCCAGAGAGGAGCTTGAGGAGCTGCTCCAATCCGACGACCCCAGCGGCTACAGAGTTCCCATGAGCCTCGGCGAGCCACACATAGAAATGGACAACAGTATGTGACTAAATGCTAAGATGCTATTTTTTCTTAGAGAGGTGTATATATTATCTTAACCCTTGTGCCTCACTTTAAAAAAGGTCCACTGAGGTTGTTAGAGGACAAAAATGTCTGCATCAAAAAATGCCATAAAAATGATATATATTAATATTATTTTCTACTTTCACTGAGTTTTTAGAAATTTTAGAATTTTAACCCTTTAAACGCAAGTTTGTGTACATAATGTCACTGTTTTTTATGAAAAGAACACAAAAACTGAATTATTTTCTGTTGACTAAATGCTAGGGAGATTTTTTTTCACAGTCTGGGATATGTCAATGATTTGGAACAACATAGATTTTGATGCATTTGCCCCCTTTTTCGGAGTGTCTATTTGCACCCTGGGGAGGATAGTCACACGGTAGCTATTCTATGTAAGGGAACATGCTTGTTTGGTACAAAAATCACATCATTATCATTTTTATATTTTTTCAGTGAAAATTAAATGCAAAAATTACCATTCAAAAACATTGTGACTCATTTTGCAATATCTGGCAAAGTAATCACAATATGATTTTTTTTTTTCTTTTTTGCATATCGTTCAGCCCTAAGGTACATGTGCACATGATAAAGAGAAATTATCACGGGGTTTTGAACTTAGGTATATCAAAGTCAAGCTCACGTTTTATCTGTGTACCTCAAAGACACGTCAATCAGAGCGAATGAAAAAAAAAATGCCATGAGAACCACTTGCTCTCGGCTCATATGGTCATGCAATCACATACACTTGCATGTAGGTACACAAGTAGGCTACACCCCTTCAAAGATGCACACACACACAGACACACGCCCCTTCAAAGTTCAATAGCCTATACTGTAACTTATATACGGAAATTTACTGCACCTAGGACGTATAATATATTCTATTCAGTTTGAAGGCCTATGTACATGTTTGTGTGGGTGGGTGAAGGTGTGTGGGAGAGAGAGAGTGAGAGAGACAGGGAGGGGGGAGATTGTGACCTGCTGTACAATATAATTTCTATCTCTCTAGCTGCACACATACACAGACACCCACACACACACACATTAATTTCTCCATACACACACACACCACTCCGACATCCTTATCACACGTCTTTTTAGTTGCATACATTTGATACATTGGCCTACAGTGCACAATAATACAGCAGCAATGCCTCTAGTAGAAACCAGGAAAATAGCATGTATTTGCCCCATAGGGCAAACATGAGAAAATGGCTCAATTTGGTGGAAAACAGGAAAATCTACAATTTTGAAGCTAGGGTTCTAGATTGAAAGCCTGATATAATAGAATGCATGATTTTATGCTGTAATGGCCGTGGGATCAAAAATTGCTGTTTTAATGGGTTTCAATTGGGACATGTTTGTCCTTAACGTGCTGAGTGTCTGTATTGTGATTACAGTTTATTATAGACTTATTATAAGAGGTTCAAATTTCTAAAGAAAATCTACACCCTTGCCAAAATTCATGCCATGTGCATTAACAACCAAAATGATTGCAAAATCAAAAGTTAAAAAGGCCAAAAATGTCCCTAGTGAGGCACAAGGGTTCATTTTGTGACAACTTAATTCATAGATTGACTGCCATTGCTATGCATAATTTAAAATGATTAAATTAACAGTTATGACCTGAAATGTAAAGTTTCTTTAGAATCCTCCATTCTGTTGTTATTCAATGCAACTTTGACCTGCTGTCCTGTAAATGTGCATGCAGGCAGCAATGAACCTTGTCATTCGGCGTTTTCGGACCAAACAGTTGTGGGGACTCCCTGAGAGGGACTGCCTCCTGGGGAGCTTCCCCGAGAACTACAGACCTTCAAGGGCTTTTTTTCTGTTTGCATTCTCACCGCCAATAGGAACGCTGAAGTGACGTAAGCCAACCGGCGGTTGGTATGGCAACATCACTCACGTCACACACGAGATTGTTATATTTCGCTTTGATGAGTCAAAATCGCATTGTATATCCCCTGTCGCATGTACACTTAATAAAGCATGGACTTCGCTGTCGGTCCATTTATCCGTGTTTTGGTCCATTTTTTAAAGCTACCTTACGAGCTGTTACACAAATGGCTGTTGCCGTTGCTGCATTGGCTCATGTGTTCGACCAATCAGTTCAGTTTTCAGTTTTATTTATATAGCACCATATCATAACAAAGTTATCTCAGGGCACATTTTCGAGTAGAGCAGGTCTAGACCGACTCTTTATATTTACAGAGACCCAACAGTTCCCACCATGAGCAGCACTAGGCGACAGTGGCAAGGAAAAACTCCCTTTTAACAGGTAGAAACCTCGAGCAGAACCAGGCTCTAGGTGGGCGGTCATCTGCCTCGACCAGTTGGGTTGAAGGGGGAGGGGGGGAGCGGGAGAGAGAGCAGGAGGAAAGAGAACATACAGCAGCACAATACAGTTCCACATAGGGATGTAATGCAATAGTTGTGGTAATGGTATTGATGATAACACCAACAGAAATTAATAGTAATACTAATAAGAGCAATAACAGTAATAGCAGCAGCGGGTGCAGATCACCGTACACTTGCGTCACTCAAGGTTCCTCTTGTGCTGGGAGAGAGCGTACTCTGAAGTAAGAGCTAAAAAAGTCCCTCAAAACGGTGTACTAAGAACTACGTTCCCAGTTCTTGCAGTGTGGGGAGGAGTAAAAAGGGAGGAGTCCACCGACTACACCTGTTGTTTCAGTTCCAGTGTGACGGTGAAGAGACCCACGCAACAGAAAATTAATCATTGTCCAAAAACTTCCGGAATTTACAACTGTGCTCCACCAGCGCCTAAATACTTCTACAAAATTAGTGTCACTGCAGAACAGTCACAACCGCTTATCTAATATGCAGTGGGTTTGATATAATGACTGTACAGACGAGCTCCCAACTTGCATGTTGTTGATTTATTGCCTTAATCTCTTGTGAATTTACTCAATGTTCAGACAGCTGAACTCCACAGTGTTTGTTTATTTTCCAACATGGCACTATCAGAAGGGAAGCATTTAAAAAGTCATTTGTTTAACTTGGCTCCCCATTTTCTCATAATAGCCCTTGTGTCTCAAGAGCTTCAAGTCTTTATAAAGGACTACATTTAAAAAAAAAAGTTTAAAAATAAATTCAACAATGTAATTTTTCCCCCCCCCAGGCTCTCAGGGTTGCACAGCGTATGATGTGGTCATCAACCAGGAGTTCTTCCAGAAGTGCCAGGTGTGTTTTTCATCCATATAACAATCAAATTTTGTAATTATTATTACAGGGAAGAGGTGATAGTAGAGATGTTATACTTGCTTGGGATGATGTATGTTACAGTGTGGAGGTTTATATTTAAGTGCAGGTCTGTATAATTTCAGGTTTAGTTAATATTGTGTAATTACGTATTGTAAATGTATCACATCTGCCTCAACTGTCTTAGAAAGCCAGAATTGTATTTATTATCTGACAAACTTAACTAACTAATGAACTAATTCAACACTGCAAAAGTGGATCTGTGATTTTAAAGGTTTTGTTATGCAGCTCAGCCATGTTAAAATGATCTACTACTTAAAGCTATTTTGATAAAAATATCAAAAATAAAAAAGAGAAACGAACCACAAACAAATAAGAATCATAGATTAACTGACTGTTTGCTAACCCCTCTCCCAAACAGCGGTTGTCCTATTATAGCATAGCAGCTGTAGTTAGGCATGGCAGACCTGTCAAGCTTTGGATTTCTCGACATGTTGAAGTGGAGTGTATGGGGTACTAGTTCTTGTGATAGTCTGCATTTTAAGAGTTTGGAGGGTAGATTATTATTATTTTGTTTTTAGCCTTTCCAAAACCAAAAACTCCAGCAAACGTGTAAGGAATGGATTAAACAGTCTGTTTTAATGATCTACAATTAGCATGTCAGGCTAATTGGCTTAGTAACCAAACACAGGCTTACTTCTAAGTCCAAGGAGCATTGCATTGGCTATCTACATTTTGTGGGGATACAAGTTATGTTGTAACTATGTTATAAAAACCCTGCTCACGATAGCACATCCGCTGTGTAGTATTTCTCCAACTGCGTGTGAGCCAGTCCTGGATGCTAAGGGTGTAGGCTAATGTTAGCGACGTTCGCTAAACACATCGGTTAGTCCTCATCCTAAAAGACTTTTCACTTGTAATGTTAAAAGTGAAACATGCTGTTTAAAAATACGAACAATAAAGCATAAATCTAACCACTGTCTTGCCTGTCCAAGTGCAAGCTAAGCAGTATAACAGGGCTGTGTTAGAATAAAATAAGGAAAATGTCAGATCAGACTCTTACTATACTTATAATACTAGATATAATACTACTTGACTAACTCTATAGTGCAATAAGAGCATTTTTTTATGTTTACATGGATAATCAACTACTGAGGATGCCACTTTTTGCCTGGGACATGTAGCTTTAGCCTCAGTCTTTTAGCATGACATCATGTACGTAGCCATCAGGTGCATATTTAAGACCCCTTTTACAAAATTAAAATGAGTCAGCTGGAAACGTTAAAAAGTCAGGTGGTGACTAACTCATGGAGATAAAGTTAGCTTAATTTGCTAGCTAGCTACAGCTGATAAAATTTCCCACAACAGTCGTCATTCCAGCTGGAAAAATCAGTTGCCAGCAAGAAATGAGAATTTGTCTACCTCTCTGTGAAATTAGGGAGCCATTGTTTTCAAAAATGACTTGACTTTCAATGGTAAATCAGCCACCATGATCACTGTAAACTGCACATGTGCCGTGTGAGAACGGCAAGCTCGACAGATGCAGCAACAGTAACTAAGCAAACTGTCAATTGTAAGACCACACTACTGCAATTTTATGTCATCGATTGTACTGATTATTTATAATGGATCATATTCATAATATATTCTTATAGAATGGGATGTTAATTTGTACTTCCATTTAAAGGAAATTTCAGATTTATTTCCTTAGTAGTTACTGAAATATCACGCTGAATTGAAAAATCAGGAATTTAGTAAATGTGATTGGTTGTTTATTTTACATTTGCTAAGAGAAATGTAAAAACATTGACCATTGCTATTTTGTGTTCTTTTGAATCATCTGTGTTGTGCTGACCTTTTGTATATTTCTGCACTTGATTAACAGAGGGCCTTCCAATAGCCATAGTTATATTTTGTTAAGTGCTCAGTGAAAACAAACACTGTATATTGTGTAACAATATGAAATGTGAATGTGTGTTTGTCTTGTAGAAGGATCCCTTGTTCCAGCAGTTTGTTATTCTGGTGTCTTTGGAGGGTTTGGAGAACAAATACAATCTGGAGCTAAGTAGGGGTAAGTGTTAGTGAGTGTGTGTGTAACCTTTCCTTAATGTTGGCAGCAGATGTTTAGATTCCTTTTTGTGTTTCTGCAGACTGGAAAGTGCTGAAGAACAGGAAGTTCTTGGGTTCTGTTAACGAGCAGAACATCCGGACGAGGAGCCGGCCAGTGATTCAAGAGCTGCAGCCTCAGTGCGTCCCTCTGACTGTCTCTCTGTCTGAATGGACTGCTTAACTGAAAACAGGATTGATATTTGAAGGCTGTCACAGGGTTCTTTTCTATCAAGCCACCCAGACATACTGACATCTTTGAGTATACTCAGTTTTATCACAAAGACTTGTAAAAAAAAAAAAAAAGTTTTGAAACAGTACAGACAATGTGTTATGTCTCGTCAAATGTGTTAAGGGTCATGTCTGTCATGTTTCTGTCTCCTGTCTGGCTTGTCTGTTTTATTTTGAAAAGTCTAACCTTTCCTTTCGTTTCAGGTTCCTTTACCTTCTGCCTTGTGTGTTTCCCGCCAGTGTGATTGTCTGCTCCATCCTAATTGTCTCTACCTGTTCCCCATTTCCTTTTGTGTATTTAGTCTCGGCGTCTCCCCTGTGTTGTTGCTAGTTCGTTGCCAATCCCTGTATTGTGTCGAAAAGCTCTAGAAAAACCTTGTCAAGTGATCTCATTATTATAATTAAATTCCGTAAACTGTCTGTCTGCCTCCTGCGTCCTGCATTTGGGTCCTCTGCCTAGTCTGAATCGTTGTCACAATGGTGGTGTCTCTTTCTCTGGGAAACTGTAGCAGACCCCATCCCTTAGAAAACAGCTGAGTTTAATTTTGTAATTTCTTCCAGCTTGAAAAATTCCACTGAGTCACTTCCAGTATATCCCCACCACTGTGTTTGTAGTTTACTTCTGCAGGTCTCCAGTGCAGATCTAAAAAGTCTGCAACAATATGAAGACCATATTAGGTCATTACTAGTGTCGCAATGTCATCAAGTGTGTTCATTAAAGCCAAGGGCTGAAACGTGTGCATTTCTCATTGGTGTTTTCCAATGAGTTTAAGATGTGTGAGTTTATGATTTGAGATGAGACGCTAATATATCCCACTCTCTGTCCCTTTTCCTACAGGGAGAGCTCCACTGCTCCGGCCAAAAGGTAAACCCCTTCTTACCTGCCTGATAGAAGTTTCATTCAAAGTCAGAGCAACTTGCCAGACACGTGTATGTCTCTTCTCACTGTTTCTCTGGCCCTTTGTTTTTCCTTGGTTTCTCATTCCTGTCTTCTTCGTGTCTTCTTAACCCTCCCATATTCCTCCATTATCTCCCTCATCTCATCATTCACTCCTCATTCGCTTTCCGTTTCTCACTGTCTCCAGACCAGAGTTCACTTTGCTTGTGGAGCCCCCTGCTGGTGATCCGGTGTACCTCATTGCAGAAATAAAGCTACCTGGGGTGGTGAGACATACAACACACGCAAGCAGAAACACACTCTTATCTCTCCCCCTTTCCTTTCCTCACTTCTACCCGGTTTCTTTCTCTCCCATCATCTGCCTCAAATTCAAATCTGATCCCTTTGAACCTCACTGTCCTGTTAGGGAAATATGACTTGGAAACAGGATATAAAGGGAAAAAGCTTAAAACCAATAACGCATAATAGGATTGCCGCTAATCAGTGATTTTAAGTTTCATAGCCCTACAATTTGGGAGATATTTTGTGATAATTTTATTACTTTCTCCTGTCGTACAAAGTTGCTTATTTGTAACACAGAGGTAAATACATTTTATACAAGACAGATTGTCATGTAGGAAACAATCTTATTATAGAGCTTATACCTTTTTATATAAGTGTTCTGTTATAATGATACCTGTTCAGTCCAGTCTGTGGAAGCCAGATGCTAGTGTATCAGAGTTTAGAGTAACAATATCAGCTCTGTCCTTCATGTTCTATAGTAAACCTCCAAACCATCCAGGGGTTATGTTAGAACAAATAACATTGTAATCGCCTGGGACATGTAGCTTTATGGTGTGTTCCCACCAAAAGCGAACTGAGCGTTTCTCGCGGTGATATTACATACCAAGTCAATACAAAGACGCGAATAGACGCAAATTCGAGTCGGGCGGCGCAAATGACGCGACTTTCACGGTGCGAATAGACGAAATTCGCGTCTTCCACTTATTCGCGTGAGTTGAAAAAATTCAACTCGGGCGATATATTTGCGTGACCTGTGTCGCGAAAGCCAATCATCCTGAATGAGTCACCAGTGGCAAGGTATCTGCAGCATAGAAAACATTTAACTGAGCTGTAGTGAACACGCTGTGTCTACATAAAATATATGGCTTCACAGCTGCTGTCATCAATAATAAACATAAATGAATGTGAGTTTAAGTTACACAGTATGTAGATGTATATGTGTATATACAATAACGTCGCTGCCGTATTTATGCCTGATTTAGATTATGTTATTTTGAGTGTGTGATAGAGCAGCTACAATGTTACCAAAGCATAGCTCTGATCGATCTGAACTCCACTGAGAAAACAAGCATTTTAAAAGTTGTTTGCTTGTTGTCTTGTGGACAGACCTGACAAAGCATCAGTTCAGACTTTTTACAATTTGGCATCATGATGTAGTTGGTTCGGCATCCTTTTGATATGTTTATTGCAATTAAATCACAGCAAAATCTTTTTATTTCCGTTCATACCGCTGTAGTAAGCCATATGAAACCGCTACTCACCAGAGATAGATGGACAGGTGCTCCGCAGCTGAGATGGAATGCCTGTAGTTGGTGTCCGTCTGTGAAATCCTGGTACATAGTCATCAAGTGCATATTTAAGACCCTTTTACAGGGTTCTCCTTTTTAAAATGAATCAGCTGGAAACATTAAAAAGTCAGCTGAAGACTCAGTTTTCAACCAACTCAGAGAGTTTTAGCTTAGCATTAGCTTGCATTAGCCAGCTACAGCTGAAAACATCTGTTAGCGACAGCTGTGATTTTGTTTACTTCTGTGTGAAATGAAAGGCCTATTGTTTCAAAAAATGACTAAGAATGTTGATGGTAAATCTACCACCATTGTCATTGTAAACTGTATATGTACTGTGTGAGAACAAAAAGCGGCAGTAACTGGGGGGGGGGGCTTAGCGAACGATCAATTACAACAACTCCTGTGTTATGTAGGCCACGTCTGATGCACATGAGGCATGCTCAATATTAACAGGTGATGTGTCGTAAGTTGGTTAACACTGTATTAGTATTTCCTATATCATACTGTAGTGCTCCTACTGAGTTTCCCACTTACTTTTAATCTTGTCAGGGTAGAAAAACCTCAGAAATAACATTTCAGAGGCCATGAAAAGACAGTAAATCAAATCCTCTGTAATCCAGAGTAACAATAATAATTGCACATGCATTCATACTTTCGTAGAATCCCATTTATATGTTGAAGTACAGTCACTTCAGAGGAAGTCTTCTCATGTATGGATCAGTGTAAAAAATATAGTGAGACAAGCTGTTTCATAATATGATGTCGCCATGTCAAGGTGTATGTCATCACATCTCATACAGCGCATTATTGCTAAGTGCAGAGACGGTCCAAAGCCTCAGTGTAGTAGTGTCTCAGCTGGGTGAACTTGTCTCCTGTGCAGCCATCATCTCGCTCTCTGGTTCTGGACGTCGGAGAGGACCGACTGGTGTTGACGGCTCGGCCCTCGCTCTTCCACCTCGACATCTTTCATCCCTTCCTCGTCGACCAGGAGAACAGCATGGCGCAGTACAACAACAGCACTCAGGTACAAAACGCACACATACAGTACATATAGTAGATACTGCACACAGCCCTCGTATAGGGCTGCCACAAACGATTATTTTGATAATCGACTAGTCACCGATTATTTTTGCGATTAGTCGACTAATCGGATCATACCTAAATTGCAGCGTATCGCACCAGCATGCAGCTGCTCTTATATAACCATCATTAGCTTCCAGCTTGAAGTGTTTAAGGTATGTGCTAACTAAAAAATAAAGACAATTAAGATGACAGTCCATTCAACTTTTAATGAACTTTGCAGCTTGTAGCAGCTTCATCGCCAACCATGGACAGGGGTCTCATGTCCGTCACCAACATGTTCCAGATTGCTTCAGTCAGGACATTTACCTGCCCAGGTGTGCATGTTGTTGCCTTGGTAACAAAGCTGTCCATTGAAGAGGAACGTATTTTTTTAGCACTGTAACGTAGCGTTATAAAACATTAGCGTTATCACATTTCCTATTCAAACATGACATCACTGTTATAACGTTACAGCAAACACATAACATACGTGTGCTAAGGCTGATGAAATCGTCATCGTTAATGTTAACGTTTACAGCTATCAATATAAGTAAGTAGCTCACTGTTGACGTTAATGTTAGCAGCTAACTGTCCCTCTTCAGATTCAGCTACAACAACGTGCTTTCTTTTCAAATGCTCGTGCATCGCTGTAGTGCTCCCATGGAAGGCAAGTTCTGCCTTGCAGATTTTGCATTGCACATTCTTTTCATTTCTTTTGATAAAATGCTCCGTTTGCGGCTAGCCACGATACTGTTGATACTGGGCACAACTTCTCCGGTGACATCACGGCTGACCCCGATTACCACTACTGCGCATGTGCGTCAAGGACAGAAAGGCAGACAAGGCAGCGGAAGCTACAGCGGCAGTTTGGAGAGAAAAACAAAGCTTCAAAAAATAAACGACGACGTCGATTATTAAATTAGTCGTCGACGATTTTGATAGTCGACGTAATCGTGACTAGTCGACTAATCTTGGCAGCCCTAGTACTGTAGCACCAACATACCGCCAGAAGAATAGGCATGGGTATGATTGTGTGTAAACAACTGAACTAAAGTAACACATGCTGCATTAACATACTAAACAAACATAATACACATACACATGCATTATGTCTCTTAACATACTGTACACTTTGTTCCTGTTTTCTTTTCCCCAGATCCTTACAGTCACTATGCCTGTGGTGTCTTCATGAAACTACAGAAATAATGTCCAGTTATTTATTTTTTGTTCAAAAATGATGCTGTGATAATAAAGGTTTTTTTATAAAATCAATTTTCTCTGAGTTATTTCATTCATGACTTAAATCTGTATTAAAACAGTGTGTAAACGTGTGTAAAATGTTTTTCTTCATGCAGGAACAGCTTTCTGAGTGGTGCAGATCTGCTCTCAGAGTACTGGACGTAAAGGGTAACAACTCAGCAACAACTCAACTTCTTGCGAGATTTCAGAGAGAGACTTTTCGTTGAGTGAGAGTTCTGTTTCTAGTTAAACAAAAAGGATCTTACTCTTTAACAAATGGTCTGTCTCTGTTGGGATCTTTTCCTTAATGTTGTCAGACACTTTGAATAGCGGTCTGAACCTGTCAGTGGCAAAAACAAGCACTTTTAGTGGACGTACTTTGATGGGGGCAAATTGCCCCAAAGGATTACATTGCAGCCCGTTCGCGGCTGCCGGTGGAGGTGATCTACTGGACCAATTCCAAAACTTTTGGTAACTATTAGTCATTTAGACCCCAAACTTTGTAAAAAAAAAAAATAGGGCCCAGGTTTAAAAGTAACGGCATTTCCCTTTAATGTCCCAAAGTTTTACAGCCCTGTTTCTGTTCTTATGGTTTTGGAACAGGTATTGGATGCATTGTCAAGTAGCATCAGAAGTGAAGAGGTCCAAGTATGGCAGTTTGAAATCTGCAGACACCATGTAGTGAAACGTTTTATGAGTCTACTTACAGATGTTCCAATCACTGCAGTAGATTGTTCTGGGAAAGTAAATGTAACGTACATAGGGATGACATGTAAGTCAAATCCAAATATTTGCTACAAGTGTAAAAAAGCAAACATGGAACTTGTTTGAATAAACCATCCTTTTTTCATTATCTGTGATAATTTGAACTAAGACATTCTGATATCTTTGGCCACAAATAAAAATCCATTGCCAAGCATGCCTCACATTCCTGCAGTGACAGTTGGAGGTTTCCCCTCATCTGCTGTTGGCCAGTTGGCCACTGAGTAGCTCTACAGAAGCCCTGGCTGAATCTCAGTGATATTGTAGCTGTTGAGGGAGGGGAGAACGTTTCTCTGTCTCGGTCCACACCCAGGTTTTCCACCAGCTTCAGCCTTCAGCAGCCAGAATCAGCAGAGTTGGAGTAATCTACAGGTCCATGTTTTTACATTACATTTGATGTCATCACCCCAGATTAAAATATATCAAATTTGCCTGATTCACAAGAGTTTTGCCATTCTTTCAGAAGAGCCAGTCGTGACCACTATGTTGACTGGTTGTAAAAATGAATGAAAACACATTCTTGGGGTGAAAAAAAGAGCGAGTTCATTCTTGACCTTGGGGGCATCAGCTTCATTTCACTGAAGAAGGCCATGAGATAGTAAGGGGAAGTTTTTTTTTGTTTTTGTTTGCCAATCAAAGGTGCTCAATGGAGACAGCGGTCAGATGCAACCAAGACAACCAACTCCTCAACATGAGGTCAGAACTGATCAGGAAGAGGACCAGTTTGAGGTGTACTTTTTGTGTGGGCTCTTTCTATGTGGAGCTCCTTCTGTGAACTGAAAACCTCCCCTTTCATGGAAAAAGCGAATGAGTGAAGCAGTCACTCTTCTATTTCTGGATCTGCTCTGGTCATCCCTGCCCCCCCCCCCCCACACACACACCTTTTATTTCTCTTCCTACTGTTGCTGAGCATCCACACATGTCCAGCTCGCACTGCTCTCATGCTTCTCCCTCGCTATACAGTGAAGGAAAATTAATTTTTTCCATCGACATTGTTGACAATGGTCTGTCTTCAGACTGACAATGACTGGCATTTCCAAAAGAGATGGTGATGAAACTGTCCTGGTTGTATGACAAGCAAAAAGAAATGAGCAATTCTGATAAGGAACCTCGGTCATTGAAAAAAGAAAGTCAAGAGATAAGTGGACCATGATTCCCAAAAAGCTTTGCAGTAACATCCATCCAATTACTGAGCTAACAGGATCTATAACATGGTAGATTAATTAATTAAAGCTGCACTAATCAATATTTTTAAATTAACAATTAATCAAATTATTAAGTGCAATGTGAAAGGGTTTCCTTGAAGTGAAAACCCACTGAGAATTAATACCTGACTGCAGTTGCGAGAGCTTCTACGGAGTTTTTAATGTCTTTTAGCTTGTTGTTTTGGTTTTACAGCCCACAACTTTACTGTTTTGGTTCAAAATCAATTAAATGCTGCTGGTGTGTGGTGTTTGTTCCTGATTGTATTGAAAGTGCATTTTAAAGAAATAGTTCAACATTTTTGGAAATATGCTTATTCCCTTTCTTGCCGAGAGTTAGATGAGAAAATACCAGTCTCATGTCTGTACAGTAAATATGAAGCTATCGCACGCAGACGTTAGCTTAGCGCAAAGACTGGAAATAGGTGGAAACAGCTAGCCTGGCTCTGTCCAAAAGTAACAAAATCTGCCAGTTTTTACACTTGTGATGGTTTTTGTACGGATTAAACAAATTAAATAAAACGTGTTTAATAATGAGCTTTAGAGGAGCTGGTAGGCAGATTGTGTTACCTTTGGACAGAGACAGGCTAAACTAAGCTAGCCGTCTGCTGCTGGCTCTAGCTTCATATTTAACGTAGACATTAGACAGGTTTCAATTCTCAATCTAACTCGGCAAGAAAGCAAAATGTGAAGCTAGTCTTTTGAAGATGTTAGAACTCTGATGGGGTCGCTGTGGATGCTGTCTTCTTTGTAGTAACAGCTGCTGAGACTCGAGTACTGTATTTAGTATTGTTTGATATTCTCTTTATTCCTTATTTTTTCTTTCGTCTTCTATGTTACTACTAGACTAGTACAGTCTAATTAGCCAACATACACCTTCTGCTTCCTCGTTCCACTTCCCGTTTCCTCAGCTCTGTGTGACCAGCGCTCCACTAACTCTAGTTCTCATTACCTACTCACCACAGCTTGTTGGGTATTAAGGTATAATAACTGTCCACTGTCTTTTAACAAACTGCTTCTCCCTCCCGCCAGTTCTTCTCTGCCAGCTCCCCCCTCCCTTCATTTTGTCATCCCCCTCTCCACCTGCCCTGTGGCACCCCTCCATTTTATCCAGTGAGGTCATCCCTCTGTTCTCCCTAATCCTGCGGGGTACTCGTCTTTCTGCCTCTGCTTAATCCGCCTGTGGCCCCCAGCCCTGACCACACACACACACACACACACACACACAAATCTCCACATTTGCGCAGACAGACTCACAGTTATTCTTGTATTGTATACTCGGACACTCAGTAATTCTCACAGTATGCATACACACATACTGATTCAGACAGCGCACACACACACACACAGAGTGCCCCTCCACCTCTCTGTATAAAACGACCTCTGTCTCTGTAATAGCCATTCTGTCTGTCTCTTGTGTCTGGTGGTACCACACCTTCATACAGGTATGTCGTCTGTCTGTCTGTCCGTCCTTTAATATGTCCTCTCTAGGGTTTCTTCTCATAGGATGACAGTAGAATGAAATATAACCAGCAATTTAAAGATTCATGTATGATTTTTCCAGGCAGCCATTGTTTTATATTCATTCAGTGTCATTAATCACAGTGTACACTTTGTTGAATGTATTCAGTTTTGTCAGTGCTTTGAAAACTCTTCCTTGTTGGTGTGTTCAAGGATTCTCCGGCATGAGAGTCCCCGGCCAATCAGCAACCCTTTTAATGCAAAAAACTTCAAAATTCAACCAAATGTTACTGTACTTTAAGGATTTCCAGCATTACATATGTGTCTGCTGAGCTTGATTTTGCAATTTCATGTCTCAAGTCTCAGCAGCAGTCTAAAATCTTTGGTGTCTGAGCATCCCTGAACGCACCACCAAGGATGAATTTCTTTTAAAAACACCTCCATTTCCATGAAACAATAATGTAATAAAATAAAAGTAAATTAATTATCTATCACAAAGTAATATTCAAGTCTCAGCAAGTTACTAGCTGTGAAATTAATGGAAATCAGTGGCTACCTGGAACATAATCCAAAAGTAGACTTTAGTTAAAGGGTATTTTCACAGGGAAAAAACTATATATATATATATATATATATATTATGGATGTATACAATTTAGATAGATAGGCATATGGCTGCCTTGTGTGAACTGTCCCCTCTTACTTGCATACATCTATATACGTGTGTGTCTGTTAGCATAGCAGGCACTCACACTGACATGTACAAACAGTTAGAAAACCACACATCATCTTTATTATGTAGGTGAAGATTATTTATATGTACCGTTGTCGGTAGCTGGTTTTATTCTGTAGCTCAGACACTGGATAAGGACTAACACTGGCCTAACAAGAGGACCACACTTGGCCACTTGTGCCAAACTATGTCCACATTCTTAGTCCTCATGGTCATAAAAGCATTCAGCAAATGATCGAAATCCTAGACACCACAGCACTGTTAGCTAGCTTGCATTTCCTTCTCTAGAGGTAGCTGCCAAAGGTCTGACAGCTAATTAGGCTTTCCTGGGTACAGTATGTGCCTGTGTGCGCGCGCACGAATGTGTGTGTATAGCCTGCCACCCTTCACATTGTTCCTTTGGCACTATGGTCACTGCCAACCACACATACATGCTGACAGTCTGAGGGCAGGCTAGCTAACTTTAGCACTCAGAGGAAAGGAGAGGGTACTAAACAGGTGTCTGCATACACAAATGTAATCTATGCAGTTGGTGATATGTGTGTGTAGAACATTTACAGTGTCAAATTCAGTGTTTGTCGTCTGGTTAGCGACCTTCCTCTTTTGTATCCTTTGTGAGTGTGACTTTTTCATCCCGCCACACCTTTTAATAACATGCAGAGTCATTTAGTGATTAAACAGACATTACACTTAAGCCCATTTCCGACTAACAATTTAATTTACTTGAGCTAGCTAGCTGTACTCCGAAATACATTGCTAGCTTGTTTTTAATAAAGGCCACACATAATAAAGAAATGTCCCACAACCCGGCTTCTCATTTTGTGCAGTGGAGTTTTAGCGCGGCTGGATTCTTGTTCAAAAGGATTTTACCGACTTTTCTCCTCCTCTTTTATTAATAGCCTACAATTGCCTCTCTTTAACACCAATGAGGTATTGTTGCATGCCCATTCTTCTTTACTTCACACGCACATATTGCCCTTGACTAAAATTAACCCAGGCCTGAGCCTGTTGCCTGTTGGAACTTGACTCTTCTCCCAAATCCCCTGGTTCGCTCACCCCCAACCCCCTTGCTCCATCTAGCTCCAAACGTTTCTAACTGTCCCGACAGAGGTGTTGAAATGTGCACCTCTCAATTATCCATCAGTCATTTCTCCCCATCGTCCCTCTCTCCATCCCTCATATACTTTTTCATATGTCTTACCTTTACATACCTTTTGAGTAAAATAAGGCCTTCCCTCTCCATTTACGACTACACTGACAAAACCTCAGAGCAAGTCACCAATCTGTGCCTTTCCCACGTTGATACTTTGTGTCCCCAAGTGTATTGCTCTGCTGTTAATATATACAAAAAAATACATTAAGATACACATTTTATATCAAACATCATCAGAATCATACTATTTTCTCTCCTTAAAGAAACAGTCCAACATTTTGGGAAATACACTTACTTGTATTTTTTGCATTAGAGTTAGATGGGAAGATCAATACCACTCTCATGTTTGTACAGTAATCATCAGGCTACCAGCAGCAGCCCGTTAGCTTAGCGCAAAAACTGGAAACAGGGGGAAACAGCTAGCCTGCATCTGTCCAAAGGCAACAAAACCCACCTCCAAGCTTTTTTGGCTACTTGGGGGCGGCGGAAACAAGTCGTGAACACAGCACTGACATGTCACCTTTTAAGTTGCTGGGCGGACACGTTAGCAAAGTTGCTTATTTACACATCCAGCAGTTACGGAGCAACATTATCATTCATTTTGAGACGTGTTTGTGTCCAGCTGGCGAATGTAAATCCAATATTTTGCCCTGTTGTTATACCAACTCCTGAGGGAAATAGCTGGCTCCTTAGCTGCTAAATGTTCCACTATGTTCACCAGCTAGTCTCTAATTTTGTCTGTCTCCTTGTTTGGTGCTGAGCAGGTAGTGTACAGTGGGTTTATCAGAGCTTTTCTTTTTACGGGCTGAAAACAGCTGCCTGCTGTGGCCAAAAAAACAAAATGCCATGAGAGCGCTGAGAGTGAACCAAAACAGTAAAGTTGTGGGCCAGACAGCTAAACAATGAGCTGAAACTCACTGTAAAGCTCTGTAAAGCCGAGGGGAGCTGCAGACTCAGGTGATAATTCTCTGTAGGTTCATCACTACGAGCATCACCGTCTGTATAAACAGAAACAGAGGGAGGATCAATAACAGGGCATGGAAGATAGGAGACTTATTGATCTGTCGTCGAAAGGACTGATGGCGTCCGGCTATGCCAAGCTGCTGCGTCTGGTATGGCAGTGGGCACGACAACAGACAGGAGAGAGATAAGGCATAGCTTTGGACGACAGTTACTGCCTCTATAAATTCAACTGCACAGTCACAGGGCCACTATAAATTCTTCCTGATGACAGAAAGAGAGAGAATGGAGGAGAGGATGGCAGGGCATGACGCTGTGGAGACTGATGATAGAGGGAAACGGGGGTATCTGATGAATTTTCTGTTAAATCAGACAAATTTTAATAATTCTTTTTCTTTTTTTTTTCTTTTTACAACTTTTACAAGCATCTTTTTTTTGCTGATTGAGGTTTAGAATAATGTCTAACAGAGTGTAGAAATATATTTTGGCACATGATAAAGTGAAGTAACCTTTGACCTGTGTCAAAGCACTCCAGCCAAACTGATGACAGACTTTTTTAGTTTATCAGTCGCTTGTCAATTGCTCTTTAAACATGTCAAACTGTCAAAGATGGAGGTGTTCAGTTTCAGTACGCTTGCAATATAAAATCTAAATATTTTTTTTGTGATGAGATGTTACAGACTGTTTCAACACTAATTCGACACTAAGGCCAGAAGGAGAAAGGACAAAAGTGGAGAGAGAGAGATGGATGGGGGGGTGAGAGAAACTCTATCTCTCCTGGTCTTTCAGCGTTTAACCCTTGTCACATTCTCACCTGTTGACGCTCCATCAATCTCCCTGCGCCCCCTGTCAGTGCGTGGTTTTATGCCAGAACAATGGCGGCTCAGAGAGACAATTTATAGCCCAAACCACATCTGTGTACATTGTGTCTCTGTGTGTGTGTGTGTGTTTTTCTATCTCCAAAGTGATTAATCACAGGAGAGTAAGGACTGTGGCCACATGTGATTAAGTGATGATGACTCACTCGTGTACTTATCATTGGCAGGCCTTGGTTGCTCAGTATCTGAAAAACACCTGATATGGTTTTAAATGTCTTTAATCCAGGAAGCCAGTGTCTTTTTTTATAATCATTTGTAACGTTACCAAGCGCACAACCTATGTTGTAGTCAGTAAAAGAGTTAAAGGCAACTTCCTGAGACAACCATTACAAGCAGCAATGCATGTTCATGTTAACAATAGATGTTGTCAATTTGCGATGAGGCTTTTCATTACAAACACAGGAACTGTAACAGGAGTTTAAGCTTTACAACCATATAACAAGACTAAGAGTCTACCGCCATGCTAGCAGCTCTGTGAGGCTGTACTCAGGCACAGCGGTGCTTTGAAGTAAATGCCAACAACAACATGCTACCTTTCTCACAATGCCAATGCTAACATGCCGATGTTTAGCAGGTATAATGTTAACAATCTTCACCATATTAGTTTAGCTTGTTAGCATGCTAACATTTGCTAATTAGCCCTAAACACATAGCACAGCTGAGCCTGATGGGAGTGTCATTGGTTTTGCGGGTATTTTGTCATAAACCAAAGTACTGGACAGTTTGAATGTTTGACCTGGGTTACACTTTTGTTCTTATTCATTCTTTCATTCTGAGGGGAACATGAATGTCTGTACCAAATTTAATGGCAATCCGTTCAATAGTTGTTGAGACATTTCACTCAAAACTACAAGGTCAACCTCATGGTGGCGCTTGAGGAGAAGTCATGTCAAAAGTAAATTATCATTCAATTATTTGATGATTTTGAATGAATGTTTCGTTGCATCAGTTCTGCTCTCCTGATAGGCTTCTTGTACTTCAGATGGTTATATTCTACTGCTTCATTCACAATCTTTGATTTGTCATTTGTTTCTCTTTATTGCAGCCATGTCAGATGTAGAAGAGGAGTACGAGTGAGTAGAGCAGCACCCCTCACTGCTTATCATTTGACATCACTGGTCATCTGTTTATTTCAGTCTAAATGCTTCAACTGTGACGTCAACTGATAAATATCTTTCTCTGTTCCTTTCCCTCGTCTCTCCAGGGAGCAGGCAGAGGGTCAGTGTCCATATCTGTCACACACGCTGTGTCTCTCGCAAATGCAATGAACAACATCAGCGAAGGTTTTTATGAGACGTAAAACTATATTTATGTCTCCTGGTCTCCTTTTTCTCCCAGAGGCTGAAGAGGAGCAGGAGGCCGAGCCTGAGCAGGAGGAGGAGACGGAGCATGCGGAGGGGGATGGAGAAGGTAAGGTTAGGAAGACTCCCAGAATGCAAAGCAGACGTAGAGGACAGCTGCCCGTTAGAAAGCAAGTCTGGAGATAAACGTGTCAGATTTGTTGAAAAAACATTACAAAAAGCAGTAAGACAGATTAAAAGGGTTGTGATTATGATATAATGTCTTTCATGAGATACATGTCTTTCCTTGTTGTCTGAAGAAGCTCTCAAAGAGCCCAGTACTTCCCTCTCTTCTTCTTCATAAATGTGTGAGTTCTGGGTGATGCAGTACTAACCTGTCAACTTCCCCCCTGCCCTGCTCTCCCATTGGCTGACACTGTGCTGGGTCGCGCTATCAGAGCAGCAAGAGTACCAAGGTAAGGTGACAGCATCCCCATCATCAGTCACACTTTTAGACACCATTTATGGCTACCTCTAAAACCCAGTGCAGGTGAAAGTTGTATCTAGATAGAGAGAGAATCTAGATAGATATTTTTACCTGCATTGTATTTTTATACCAAATATAAATGGTGAATTAAGTCGTCATTACTCGTATTGTACTTCCCCACATGTAAGGATCAAATCACAAGTCATACCGGAGCATCTTACATGTTAAGTTGTGTTTACACGTACATGTTAATCGTGTCTTTGTTCATGTGAAAATGTTACTGCTTTTTTCATTGCCTGCTGTTACAGCCAGTGTTTTAAAGGTATAAACAACCAAAAATAGAAATCAAATGTGATATTTCTATTATCTTGTCTGCTCTAGTTAGTTTTATTCCAAAATCAATTACTTTTTGGATTTCAAGCTACACTTAACATTTTTTTAATATTATCAACGGATCAAATGACCATGCGCTACCTGCCCAGCACCAAACAGGACAAAGTTAGCGACTAGCTGGTGAATAGTGTCATATTTAGTACCAAAGAACCATATTACAGAGCTAAAAGGAGAGTGAATATTGAACTTGTGTTTATCACAAGACCAAAAACACATCTCCAAATGAATGCTAATGTTGCTCTGTCTGCTGGGTGTCTCAATAGGCAACTGTTTGCTAACAGTTTAGCCACAGCAACCTTTTGAGGTGATAATATGTCAGTGTTGTGTTTTCAGCTTATTCTACTGCTCCCAAGTAGCCCAAACCATCAATTAATGCAGTTTTAAGACCTCCAAGTGATAGTGGACCATTATGTTATGCTACTTATCAAATATTAGATGCCTTTATTTTATGAACAGGATCTTCTCATATCTCTCTTTTAAAACAGAGATATGAGGCTTTGCTCCCAGCCAGGAGGTGATCCACACCCAGTACACTGTAGGTTTCATTTGTGAGATTGTAGAATGTTTCCTGGCTCTGTCTCTATTCTCTTTACACTTTTAATGGAGAAATTTCTGGATTCAGGTTGTAAAAATAGCAGAAAGTTTCAGCTGTCACTTTGGAGAGACTTGTTCATGTTCACCAAATGTAAAGTGACAAGTCCAAGATAATAGAAATATCATACTGGTATGAAGATTCTGTTTTGGTGCATGTTTTACTTTTAAAAGTTGTACAATGTTTTATTCATTTCTGCAGCTGCAATCATTGTATGTATTCTATCATTCGTAATTATACAAGTGCACATATCAAGATGGATGTAAACCTCGGTGAGCAGGGCCAAAGTTCCACCAAATTCCAGAGCAAATTATTAAGCCATTAAGTCTTGGAAGGAGAGAAGGCTTGCCAGATAGAAAGATTGTGATTCAATGGCCATGTCCATCAAGGTTTAACTCAACCAATGAGATTAATTCTACCTCAGAGAAATGTTTCAGTATCAGTAAAACTCTAATCTGCATTTACAAAGTATCCATATGTGCATTATGTAATAATGAATGTTCACAGAATGTTCCCCAAGACTATGTTTCCCTACAGCCACAGTGGATGGTACACATTCCTGCCAGTAAATGGTGCGGCTCTGCATGATGGGTGAACATTTTGGGAAATACACTTCTTTATTTCCTTTCCGAGAATCAGATGAGAAGACTGATACCAGCTGCTGGCTGTAGCTTCATGTTTATCATGAAACTAACCAGCAGCCGGTTAGCTTAGCACACAGGCTGGAAACACATAGCTAGCTACCAGCTCCTCTAAGTTGTTTTAATTAGTGAGCTTTGGAGGTGCTGGTAGACAGATTTTGCTACCTTTGGACAGAGCCAGGCTAGCTGTTTCCCCCTGTTTCCAGACTTTGTGCTAAGCTAACTGGCTACTGGCGGTAGCTTCATACTGTATTAACTGTAAAAAAAGTGCTATCGATCGTCTCATCTAAGTCTTGGCAAGGATGCAAATAAGCATATTTTCCAAAACTGTTTCTTTAAGCTTGCTGCCTATGCAGTATCAGATATTAACTTGGGACTTCTTTCGATCACTCCACACCTCTTGCCTCCTTATCTCCTCACGCCTTTTTATCTTTGATTTGTCACTTTGTTTTTCCATTCTTTTCATTTTTGCCTCTCCTATGTTGATTTTCTCCTTCCTTTGGTTCTTTGTCTTCATGTCTTACTTCTGTATGTATTTCATTCTCCTTTCAACTGTCTTCCTTCCTTCCTTCTTTCTTTCCCTCCTTCCCTATTCCCATTCCTCATCCCATGCTTCCTTCCTTGCTCCCTCTCCTCCACCATACCTTTTTTGTTTCCTTGCTTTCCTCATGTACTGTTCACCCATCATTAATGACTCCTTTGTTGCTCCGTGTGTTATTTTTGTCACATGTCACATTTGTCCTTCCATCTTCCATTCTGCCTTTATGTGGCTGGTCCGTCAGATCAAGACGCCCAGGAGGAAGGTGAGAAATAGTAGACGTGTGCTTTCTCTAAAGGGGTCAAACTTAAAACTAAAATTAGATCTACTCTCGTAATTCACACTGGACTCGACTGTTTTAACAGCAATCTTGCAAAGCTCACGTGTAGGAAAGAAAAAATTGAAAGCTATATTTTATAGAGTAATTTGGTCCCCTTAATAATTAATAAGCTGTACCTTCCAGACTATAAATCAGTCTTATTTTTTAGAAAACATTAAAGAATGGCCGAATAAATGTTTTGGCCAAAATTTAACAGAGTTGAAGTTCAGTGTAATCCTGGATTTGGTAAGAAAGGTGTTTTGGTGGTATAAACATTATATCCTCCTTGCTCTTTTGTTTTATCACAACTAATAAAAACAAAGCTTAATTTTATGTTGCCTTTCTTTTCTCAGTCCCATGCTTGCTGTGCTTTCAGTCACATTAACAGCTTTATTAACAACTTTCAGATTTTCAAATTGTCTTCTCACACGTTTGAGGGAAACATTTCTATTCACTAGTATGATCATTTTTGTGCTTGTCTTTCTCTCTTTCATCAACAGAGGAGGAGCGCCCCAAACCCAAGTATGTTCACTTTATTGTATTAAGTTTGGTTGCAGTAGTTCTTTTTTTCTCAGCTCAAAATGTCTTTCCTCTAATCTTATTTCAATCTTTCAATTACTCTCTCAAAATTTTGTCATTTTGTGTTTCCTTTTTTTCTCCAGACCTATGGTGCCTCAACTTGCCCCTCCAAAGATTCCTGAAGGGGACAGGGTGGATTTTGATGTAAGTCATGAAAAGGGGATTAAACCAGATCAGTTTCATTTTCTTCCTTTTTTGACTACATCATAAGTCATCTGTGAGCCACAGCTGTCAGATTGAGAAAAGTCAGCTCAGTAAAGCTGAACAACAGTTAACTCAAGATTGGCTTCTGTTCCACTAGCTGTCATTGTCTGAGGTAAACTTTTAGAAAAGGTGGTTGTAGACAGCTCACCGGCCATCTATCCGGTAGCAAACTTCTTGATCAGTTTCAGTCTGGGTTCAGATCCAAACACTGATCAGGGAAGTGATCAACACTGCCATGGATTCTGATCTTACATCTGTCTTGCTGCTAGACCTGAGTGCCACTTTTGTCACTGTGGACCAAGACACCTTCTTGGAGAATCTTGAGGAGCTTATTGGTCGCTAGGTCATGGCGTTTGCCTGGTTCAGCTCAAATCTGAGTGACATAACACGAAGTGTTGTATACAATTATACTATACAGTATCTTCCTGTGTTATGGTCAAATATGGTGTTCCACGGGGATCAGTAATTGGACCACTTTTGTTCTGTGTCTGTAACTTGGTCACATCTTCTAAAAACACCACATAAATTGCCATTGCTATGCCGACGACACACAAATCTATCTTCCTGTAACAGATAATGAACCTTCCCAGATTGTGAAGCTAGAGAACCGCTTGTCTGAAGTCCATCATTGGATAACACTTTCTTACATTTGAATACCCAGAGGACTGAAATGCTGCTTGTTGGTCTCGCCAGGCAAATAACAGTTTTTATGGAGGTTCCCATTTTCTCAGAGCCATACAGAAATTGGGAATAGTTTTTGAACCCTCTCTCACTTTTGAGAGAGGGATCAAAGCTTTACATGATAAAGGCCCAAATACACACAGAATACAGCAGATGTATCAGTGGTAAAATAATCAGTTTCAATTGTAGCATACCTAATCAGTTCTGCAGAAAATATGGAAATAAATACTCCCTTGTTTCATCAGGACATCCACAGAAAGCGTATGGAAAAGGACTTACTGGAGCTGCATACTCTGATCGACGTCCACTTTGAGCAGAGGAAGAAGGATGAGGGAGAACTTATTGGCCTCAAGGAGCGAATTGTGAGTTCACTTAGATACTAATGCTTTCTAGCAAAATCTGTGAAGAAACATGAATGGGACACTGAACACCTGATCCACGTCATAACATAATTTTACTGCAGTTCTGATTGTATCTTCACAGCAGTGGTTACATTATATACATAAAAAGTACATTTAATCAAGTACTATATACTATCCACTACATTTATCTGACAGCTGTAGTTACTACTTACTGTACTTTATATAGGAAGTTATTATATACAAAACCTATGATGAGTTTATAAATACAATGCTTTGTTAAGGATCAAATCAGCAGTCCCCCACCATTTTGGCTTGTGACTCCTTACAAAAAACAATGTATAGATGGGGCACCTTGTCATGTCTATGAGTTGTTAACAGTTCCACCAAAGACACATTTCCCCTCTAAACTTCATTAAAATAACTGTTCCACACCCAAAGACATCAAACTATCCAATATTTCACAGAAAAAGCAAACATTAGAGTAAAGTCCAAAAATGAATGCAAATTTGTGTATCAGAACTTTGTTTTTTCTTCTTTACTACCTCAGTAATCATCTCATGACCCCTCAGATTTATTTTGTAATCCTTTAGAGGGGCCCCAACCCCTAGGTTGGGGTAATAATGTCATATGTAATAATATATCAGTAACAGGGGGCATTTTTCTGCAGAATGAGTACTTATAGTATTGATACTTTAAAAGTACATTTTGCTGATAATACTTTAGTACTGTTTGTTTGAATAAGTTTTTATAAAAATAAGGAGGTACAAAAGTCTCCTTTGTAATGTGATTTAATTTATTTTTATCCAAATGTTGCTTAATGTTTAATAAATTGCATTAAAACGTTTTAAGGTTTTATGGAGTTTTTTTGCTTTGCTTTCCATCAGGAGCATCGCCGATCAGAGAGAGCTGAGATCCAGAGGGTTAGAGCAGAGAAGGAGAAGGACAGACAGAACAGGATTGCGGTAACACATACACTCATACTCACCCACACAGTGATATACTTCACCTAGGCTGTAAACAGGCTTTGTAAGTTGTATCTCAGGGATACACTGGCTTAATGTGTTACACATGTTAAGCCATCTGTTGAACATTTTTTATGACCCAAATCGTAAAATGTTCATATTGGATGACTAAATGTACTGTAATACAATCGTTTCTGTATTTTCTCAAACTATGTGAAACCACTATATCACTCCATCCTTCTTCATCTGTCAGGAGGAACGCCACAGAAAAGAGGAAGAGGAAGCCAAGAAGAAGGCTGATGATGAGGCCAAGAAGAAGAAAGTGCTGTCTGGCATGGGAGCGAACTTTGGAGGCTTCCTGGCCAAGGTCAGACAGCTGCTCATCTCAGTACAGATGATGATAACAATGATGATGAGGAGATGATGATGCATAGGATGACTGTGGGAACTGTGTGTTCTCTCCCAGGCTGAGTCGAGGAGGGGAAAGCGTCTAACGGGCAAAGAGGTCAAGAAGAAGACTCTGAGTGAGAGACGGCAGCCGCTAGCCGTCGACAGTTTGAGGGAGGATGGGCTCAGGTGAGTCTCCTCCAGTTGTATTTCAGACAGCTAACCAATGATCACCATTACACCATTACAGCAGCTTTACACTGGGTATTGATAACCTGAAAGGCGACTGAACCAATTAATGTCTAGATTTATATCCTATTGTAGATTTATGTTAACAAAGAGCAAGGATGGATTTAAGATGGCATTTACCAATTGACTGTTCGCTAAACCCCTCCATGTAACAGGCTGAGTTTGGAGGGTGGTTTCAAAAAAATACAAGATCAAAAGTGTAAGGAATTGATTTGTTTGCTGTTATGTAAGCTTCAAATGTTAGCATATCCAACTAACTAACTTACTACCTACAGTAGCAAACTAACTCAGCGTTACTTCCAAGGTCAGCAGCATAGCACACGATAGCACATCCACTGTGTAGTATTTCTTTACTGTGTGGAAGCGGGTCCTGGATGCTGGCCTACTACGTATATCACAGTGAAGGCTAACGTTGGCTACTCTGTCCTGCTCTTCATTGAGTTTGTGGAAGTTTACACACCAGCAAACCCAGCCAAACTCGTTACAATGCTTTTTGCCTGGGACATTTAGCTTTAGTACCACACAATCATGTATGTAGCCGTGAAGTGGATATTTAAGAGCACTTTTACAGGGTTCTCATTTTACAAGTCAGTTTGAAACATTAAAAAGTCAGCCAGAGGCAGCATTTTCCACCTACTCATGAAGCTAATGTCAGCTTAATTAGCTATCTAGCTACAGCTGATAAAATCTGCTAGCTACATTTGTCATTTCAGCCAACAAAAATCAAATGCTGGATGCTGGAAAATTCAGATGGCTTAACAGGTGTAGAAACAATAATTTAGGGGGGGCGGGGCTTAGCAGTCAATAGCAGTAATTAGTCAATTACAGCTTTAAAATTTCAAACAAGACCCACTAGCCAATCAAATTCATAGATTACAATCTAAACAGACCAACTTAGTAGCAGTTGCCCTGGTGACAAGCTGTGAAGACCCATATTTGAACATTAAAAAACATAAATGAACAAAATAAAGGTCCAAATCCTTTCTAAATTTGCTGCATTTGCACATTGTCTATGTGTTTCCAAGGCAACGGGCCCAGGAGATGTGGAACTGGATCTACCAGCTGGAGTCTGAGAAGTTTGACTTCATGGAGCACATGAAGCACCAGAAATATGAGGTACTACTGTTATTGCAAACAGAAATCAGAAGTTAACCGTGTTGTCGAGATGAGACTAGCTGGATTTACATTTGCTAATTACGTCCTCTCAAATGTGAGGTTTTTGTCTGTTTAATATCATTGTTAAGTAAAGATCTTTGGGTTTTTGACTGTTGGTTAGAAAAAACAAACAATTTGAAGACGTCAGCTTGGGCTATGGCAAATGTTTAACTTTCTTCCGACATTTTATAGACTAAACAATTATATGAATATTCAAAGAAGTAATAGAGTAATTAATCCATCAAGCAAATAATCAGTTGCAGCCCTAGTTGCTAATATGTAACGATCAGTATGTAATGATCTGGTACTGTATATACACTGTAGTTGCTGATAGTACAGATCTCTTTCGTAATTCCACCCTGTTACCTCTAAATTCTGTGTGTTTGCCTCCTGCAGATCATCGTGCTGCTGAACAGAATCCAACATGCTCAGAAATTGTGAGTAGTTACTTTTATACAAAATGTGATAAACTGCATATCTGCTGTTCGGCTGTTTCTATGATCCATTTCCTTCTCTTTCCTCCCCTCTCCCTCCTATAGTAAGAAGGTCCATGGCAAAGGGAAGGTGGGCGGTCGCTGGAAGTAAAGAGGGAAAAAAGAAGGAAAAGAGAAAACAAAAACACATTGCTAACGAAAAGGGGAGGCAGTATAGGAATGGAGGAATCACACATTTCCTCTCCATGGTCTTCTAGTGCGACAGCCGCTCTGTAGGCTTTTCCTGTGTGTGTGAAAGATGTTGACTGTTTCTTGATAGGATGTATTGATAATAAAATGACTGGCATTGAGTTGGTTGTCACTATTCCATTTTTATTTGGTTATGATTTTGAAGTTGTGGTCGACTAAATCAAGATTTTTTTTCTTAATCTAATGTGTGTGGATCATAACCCCAAGATTGGTCATTGATCTGTTTTTAGCTGCTGCACTCTGGTTTAGATATATTATGTGATGACATCAGGGAACTCAAACTGCAGTCATTTTAAAAAAAGATTGACAACACAGCATTCCCCGAGGGAGCATGCCCAGAGACTGGACTTGGACACTTTCAGGTGTCCATTCTGTCACAGGACAGGGGAGTGCCCTGGCCAGAAGTCTGCTGTAAAATATGGAGGTAAATCCATTTATATGATTGTCATATATTTAATTAATAATTTGAATTTTGGTTGTTTTTTTAAGGACATTAGCTTTTTAAGGGAAGAGCTCAACTCTGCTCCAGTCAAGGCAGAAAGAGGGCAACACATCTATAGGGCCCCTTTGTGGACGGTTTGACACATGAATGAAATTTGGCATGAACCAAAGGTAATGTTGGTGAATGGTGATGACATTCAGAGTCAACAACCCAATGAGGGAAGACGAAGCGCTCATACCAGTCTGGAGCAGAAAAACAGAAATCAGAAGAGAAAGAAACGTGCTGAAAATACAGAAATGACGTCGATTTTGTCTTTTTTCCTTACAAGAGCTGTTCACATGCTGTTAGTTGAAATGAAAAAGGTTTGTTATTAGCTCGCTAACGTTAGAAAGGCTAGCTATCATACATTACAATGCTGCTACAGTGCTACCAAACATTGACGTTAGCTCATGCAGTATTGGACCAAAACATTATAACCCATTAATGAATGTGTAATGACAACTTGTTTTTTGTATCCCTACGGTTGGGTTAGACTGTAGCTGTTTGCCTTTGCCATTCATTGTTGACAACTAGGGGAAATTTACCCCTAAGCAGTCTTCTTGCTTTGGAATAATGTTATAGGCTATAGCCTAAAGTTTGCTAATTACCTTTGGCTTTTGGATAATGTTGTATAACTCTTACTGTATGTTAATAACGTCAGCCAACTAGCCAGAACCGCAAATTAGCGTCATTTTAACATAGGCAGCACAATTTACTGTTAGAACTCCCCACAACACGATTGGCTACACATAGCTAACAGCATCCACTGAATTTCGGCTCGTAGGCCGTAGCCAGAGGGGTGGTGGTGGTTTGGGTGGGGCCCCAGTGTAAGATGTCGCTCAGGGCCCCAAAATGTTCAGAAACAGCCCTGCCTGTACCACCCCTCTCTAATTCCTGCCTCACATGTTTGGCTCACAGCGTGAGACAAGGACTAAAGAGGACACACTGTTAATCCAGTCTTTCACTCACTGCATCAGTGAGGGCTACAATACCTTTGGAATGTGAAGACCACAGTTTGTCCAGAAGAAGCCTCCACAGTCATACTGTAATTGGATTACTGTCTTGGACAAATGGCAGCAATGATCACAGGATGAAGGATTAGTTACCCTCAGAAAATGACAGTTCAGTTCTTCTGACTGCTAGCGTAACAATACCACTGATTATATTAGAGGGTATAACCCATTCTGAAGCATGATATATCATAAATATTTTATAGGTTGAAATGACTTTTTCAAAAGACTGTGGCATCTTTAACCCTAAATGATGCATTTAACTGATTCTACTGGTGTGTGTGTGTGTGTGTGTGTGTGTGTGTGTGTGTGTGTGTGTGTGTGTGTGTGTCTTTCTGGTTGTGTGCAAATGAAAGGATATCCTGTTCACACATGGAGGGTATTATAGCGTGTGTGCATATGTAACTCCATCCACCCTCCGAACCATCTGTCGTTGTTTGGAAACGTTTTATTGGTTCTGCTTGTATTTACAATCACAAAGTATGTATCGAAAGTGAAACCACAAACAGCTATCCATTTTTCTTGTGACATACAACACACACAAACATCAATGTGCGCACTCACCAGACACTCCACTCATTCAAACACAAGCACAGAAGGAGCCACAAAGAGACAGACCAATAATCAGTAAAAACATGTAACTTAATACAATACATTTCACAAGAAAAATCAAGTTTAGACTGTTTGGAAGATAAGAGAGTTATCACGGTAAACAAGAGGAAAACATAAGGAAAAGGGGAAAAAGAAGACACACTTCAGCTCTGCAACAGCAGATTAGAATTACTCAGACAGACAAACAGAAAGAATTGATGTGTTCTCTATTTTTTCATAGCATAGTATCAAATTTAATTTGTCAGTACAACAGTATGCCTTTGCTGAAAAAAAAAAAATCTTTTTAACCTAGAGACAACCAGGACACTTATTACATTAAAGGAGGTGTAGCTCAGCTAAACAAAGGTGGTCAAGGAAATAAATATTAAAGGGGCTCTCCACCAATTTTACACATGAAGTTCAGTTTACTCATCATAAGGAGAATTACTCAGCCTGAGGAAACTGTTGTATAATGTCTTTTTGACTGTGGAGAAGCTTTTGAACATCTGAGAAAATAACCCTGGTGATGTCATCAAAGATTATCAAGTTGCATTATGGGAGATGTGGTATCCAGGTGTTTAAGAGACTAAAAGTCAGGATGTTCTCCTCAGATCTGTCTCTTGTGAGTCCCCCAACTTTATGGAAATGCAATACTAAATTCCTGGTGTACCCCTTTAATATATTAATAAGTGAGTCGTCAGCGTAAATGTGCAGCTTTTCAGTGAAAAGCTTGAGCTAGTGCACAAACATTTAGCTGCATTGTGTTTAGGTTTGTATACATTTGAATTTTGCAAGTGCACATAATGTGTTTGTATACATTTCTATGGTATGTATTCAATACAATATAAAGCACACATGTAGTCATATAAATACATCCCAAAATGAAATATTAAAAAATGAATGATGGAGTGAAACTGAAGCACATTAAAGATTACTATTCAAGTTAGAGGTCATTTTATAAAACCTACAGTTGTTTGGTTTCAAATGAAAGAATACCCCTCCAACGCAGATGATAGTGTATACGTGTGTGTGTGTGTGTGTGTGTGTGAGCGTGTTCAGCGGATGGGGGCCTTCAGAGCAGTGTCCACCTCTTCCTCTGTCAGCAGCGTGTGCCACTGGGCCACTGGACGCCTGGGATTGGCCAGCATGTCTGACCAGTGGCGCAGCCCGACGCCTGAGGCGCCATAGCCAATCCAGCACTTGCCGATGGGGTCGTTGCTGCCCAGCTTGTCGTAGTCGTACACAGTAATCAGCACCTGGACTTTCTGTGCGTGGAGACAGCAGAGGAGGAGAAGCTATAATTACAAGAAATTCTTCTGTATTTATAATATTTCAATTTGGCTGATAAGGAGAAGTAAATTGATTTCCTTGTGCTGTTTTTCTGACTGAACAAGCACTTAAGCAAGAATTCAGTTGAAGGAAAATAGAGACAATCTTTTATTCTGGAGGTATTGAGTCTATGATTGTTGGTTCAAATCGTTTCACTGGAGGGTAAAAGTCACAGAGTTTTCAGGAACTTTCTTCAATATACCCAAAGAATACAACTCCAACTCCGGTGGACCAGCTGACTGACATTACCATTCCTAGAGCCATACTGCTAACGTGGCTAATGATGCAGCCAAAAAGAATGGCATCTTGAGTTTAAATGTTTTACTCAATGGGAGCTGAATACAGCTTTAATCATTAGCTAAAACAAGTAGAAGTCAAATTAAATATGTGTTATATTCAACTCCCTGCTGTAAATGTCTGGAAAAGGAAGTGGTCAAACTGAGAAGTGTACAAACCTGGATCTGGGAGAAGGGGATCTCGAAGCTAAAGCTCTCATTGAAGTAAGGATTCAGAGTGTTTTGTTTGACAGATGTCTTCTTCTTCTTCAGTCGCTTCCCATTGTGCTGCAGCACCACCTTAACAAAGGGATCTGAGAGAGCAATGTGAAATCAGACAGTGGATCAGAAGAGCCAGCAGGAAAACCGTTAACTTCCATCCATTACCAGTCTCAGTCTTTAGTACAAGCATGCATGCAAGTATACTGTATGTGATCACCTGACAGTCCTCCGACATCCATCTTCTTCAGGTTCTTGGCTTCCATGATGTTAACCGTTAGTTTACCGGCCGTGGGGACATAACGAAGGGAAATACAGATATCACCCAGCTTCTCTTGCTGTCAGGGACAAAACATGGATGAGCTGTCATATTGCACAGTGCTTTGGTTGCTTTAAATGTTGGTAATGAGTGTTACATTCATTATATGTTTAAAAAAATCATGTACCTCCTCTTTCTCTCCTCCAACCAGATCCTTCCATTCGTGTATTGGCTGTCCGAGGTCTATACTGTTCATGAGGATCTTGATCTCGCCGATGACGTCATGTTTACCAAAACGGTCAAAGTCAAACACCTGCAGCACCAGAGTCTGACCACCCAACTCAGTGTATGGTATCTGGAGAGGGATGGTATTTAAAAGAAAGGTTAACTCTAAAGTGCTTTAGAGACGCTTTGGGCAAAATCTGATGTTCAGGCTTAATAGTTTAAAAATGTTAACATGATCAAAACAATTTCATTTTGATGTTCAGCATGGTCTCCAGTATTGATGTACAGACCTTAAAGGTAAAGGTCTCATTAAAGACAGGACAGAGGTTCTTGCGCTGGACTTTGGTCTCAAACTTCTTCTTCTTGTCCGGCAGCATGTAGACTTTGACATAGGGATCTGAGGTCCCGCCTAAGTCCATGGCTGCGAGGTCCTGAGCCTGCAGGATGCCGACTATCAACTGGAGAAAGAGGAGGAGATAAGTTTAACTGTAGGCGTTCTTGGGTCCCAAATCTGGAAATGGAGCTTGCTTTCCAGAATAAAGGGCATCATCTTTGCTGAGACCTTCTATTGTTGGGCTCATTCGTTCTTTCTGTGTTTGGGAGGTTGGATATTTTTTTGTTTGCTTGCAAAATACTATGAGCAGGTGTGTGTACCTGGTTATCAGTAAAGTTATAGTCCAGTGTGTACTCCAGTTTGCCAAGGTTCTCCTTCTCTTCCTCTTCCTTCCCATCCTCTCCCTCCTGGAAAACACACAGCATGGTTAGAAGTTAACAGACAATGTTATGAAGCTCACACATTTCGCCATTTTGTATTCAATCTCCTGTGATATGCTGCAGTCCCTGCACAGCACTGTGATACCTGCTATAAGGCAAATATATTCCATTCAAAAGGAGTCAACATTAACCATTCAGAGAAGCCTGGAGTGAAAATAACATGAGATAGGGTAAAGGTTTATAAAAGTACCCTGTGGAGATTTTGACCACTAGTAGCACTATGGAGCAACGTTTTCATGAGTGTGGCCCCATTTTGTTTGTCAAAATGTCACCAAGTTTTCGTCAAAACTGAAAAATGAGCAGGGAAATGCATTCAACATGTTTGTCTGGCATCAAGGATGCACATGGTTCCACTCTGATTTTTCACAGAAAAGCCACCCTTTGAAGATTATACTATCAGTGATTATGAACAAGCATTAAAAAGACAGATTATTTTATCCTTTCAGTTTTGAAACAAGTAAAGTGCTAACTTTATTTTCACATTGATGTGTTACGATAAGCTTCTCCAAGCTGTGTCTAATCACAAGGGAACAGCAGCTGTGTGCCCAGTTTAAGCTGTAAATTCATCCATTACTAGTCTCAACCTGGATAAAAGCCAAACAGCTGTGGACAGTGAAGCAATGACTGCAATCAGATACAAAACAGAGCAGCTCTTGCTGCTGCTAACGCCAACTGTTGGCCTGTGGAGGGTGTAGTCAGCCATGTACACCTGATACACAGCTGCATCTTTTGACCTGCCCATTTTGAGAAATATGCTTTTTTGCTTTTTTGCCCAGGGTTAGAAAGATTGATGCTCATATCTGTACATTAAATATGACGCTACTGCCAGCAGCTGGTTAGCATAAAGACTGGAAACAGGGAGAAACAGCTGGGCTGGCTCTGTCCCAAGGTCACACATTTTGTGCTAAGCTAAACTAACCAGTCCAGCTACATTTTTACCATACAAACATGAGAGTACAGTCAATCTTCTCATCTAACTCTCAGAAAGAAAGCAAACAAACAATGAACTGAGGTCCTCGTACCTACAATGTTTTTCTTCAATTTACTCAAACTTTAACTCAATTACTTTCAACTTCAACTGTTGGATTTTATACCAGTGGAATCATATAAACTCTGCTAACTTGGGAGAATCTGTGTAGTAGAAATCTTTGACAAAATTCTTCTGTAACCACATTGGTAGCAGAATTACCATGTGACCACTCAGGAATACATGGGACAGAGCCCCTCTACCCCATCTTTTCTCACCTTCTTCTTCTCTTCTCCTTCCTCTCCTTCCTTGTCCTTCTTCCTGCGCCCTCGTCCTGCCTTCCTCTCACGGACCTTCTTGGTCTTCTTGTCCTTGTTGCAGCACTTCTTGTAGATGCAGAATCCCATACAGGCAACAAGGGCAAGGACCACGACCACAATGGCTCCCACGGCCCACATGGGCACTGGAGAAAGGAAGGAGAAAGGCAGATTGGTGCTGTTTATTGAAAGGATTAGCATGGAATTTTGAACAGGCATTCATGGATCCCAGAGGATAAATTCTAGTGATAATTTTTTTTTAATGTGTAATACTTTGGTTTATAAATAAATACCAGCAAAACTGATGACATTCCCATCAGCCTCAACTATACTTTGTGTTAAGCGTTAATTAGCAAATGTTAGCACGCTAAACTAAGATGTGAACATGGTAAACATACCTGTTAACCATCAGCATCTCAGCATTTTCATTGTGAGCATGTTAGCATGCTGGCGTTTAGCATTTAGCTCAAAGCACTGCTGTGCCTAAGTACGGCCTCACAGAGCTGTTAGCTTGGCTGTGGACTATTAAGCTGTGTCCCAAATCGTGTACTTGCGTACTCAAACTTAGTATTTTGAGTGCATAGCTGCGTTCACACTGGTGAGTATGGCAAAATGCAGTGTACTATGAGTACCCGGATGGTGTACACAAAACGGCCAGAAAGTTGAGTGTGGAACGCTGCACACTTCTCACCCTCAACGGTCGCCAACTTGGCCACGTAGCGGAAGGGGAGGACCACCAACGTATGAAAATGGCGGCTGCGGTTGGGATTGTTATGGCTAAAAGTAAAAACACGTTCATTTTACATTCATTTTTAATAGAATTGGATTGAAGTTAAGTGAGCAAACAACCTGGCAGATATTTCAACATGCGGCAATCGCGGTAAAATGTTGGCCATAATGCTTCGCCCGGTTGCAATCCGCCATTAAAAATAAGAAGAAGAAGACGCAGTCAAAGGTTGCGATCATCATTCCCGATCAGCAGTATTCGATCAGCAGTATTCGATTTGGGACGACACTACCCTGTCAAAATTAACGCACTACACAAGTCAGTACATTGTGTACACAGTATACTGCATGTGAGTGTACTAACGAAGTACACAATTTGGGATACAGCACTAGTCTTGTTACATAATTTAAACTTAAACCTACAATAACTGAACTGTTTTTGGCCACTTGAGGGCAGCAGGTGTTTACTGACAAGAACCAGAAAAAGAGATCATATTTCTCCAATATTAGCTTCTCTACACTGGCTCCCTGTAAAATCCAGAATAGAAATTAAAATCCTTCTCCTTACCTTCAAAGCCCTAAATGGTCTTTTTCTGGTTCTTGTCAGTAAACGTGCTGCAGGATTCTGGATCAGCTGGAGAGTCTTAAGGGACTTATTGGGACAGCCTGATAATAGGGAGTTGCAATAATCCAGCCTAGATGTAACAAATGCATGGACTAGTTTTTCTGCATCTTTTTGAGACAGGATGTGCCTGATTTTTGCAATGTTACATAAGTGAAAAAGGCAGTTCTTGAAGTTTGTTTTATTTGGGAGTTAAAGGACATATCCTGATCAAAGATAACTCCAAGATTCCTTATGGTGTCGCTGGAGGCCAGGGCAATGCCATCTAGAGAAACTATATCTTTAGATAATGTGTTTTGAAGGTGTTCGGGGCCAAGTACAATAACTTCGGTTTTGTCTGAGTTTAACAACAGAAAATTGCAGGTCATCCAGGTTTTTATGTCCTTAAGGCATGCTTGAAGTTTAGCTAATTGATTGGTTTCATCTGGCTTGATCGATAAATATAATTGGGTATCATCTGCATAACAATGAAAATTTATGGAGCACTTCCTAATAATATCGCCTAAAGGAAGCATATATAAGGTGAATAGAATTGGTCCAAGCACAGAACCTTGTGGAACTCCGTGACTAACTTTGGCGTGCATAGAGGATTCATTGTTAACATGTACAAACTGATATCGATCTGATAAATAGGATTTAAACCAGCTTAGTGCGGTGCCTTTAATGCCAATTACATAAATGTTCTAGTCTCTGTAATTGAATGTAATGGTCAATGGTATTGAATGCAGCACTAAGATCTAACAAGACAAGTACAGAGACAAGTCCTTTGTCTGATGCAATTAGAAGGTCATTTGTAACTTTCACCAGTGCTGTCTCTGTGCTATGATGCACTCTAAATCCTGACTGAAAATCCTCAGACAACTTGTTGTTGTGTAGAAAGTCACACAACTGATTGGCGACTGCTTTCTCAAGGATCTTAGAGAGAAAAGGAGGGTTAGATATAGGTCTATAATTTGACAAAACCCCTGGATCAAGAGTGGGCTTTTTAAGAAGAGGTTTAATTACAGCTACTTTAAAGGACTGTGGCACATAGCCTTTTAATATGGACAGATTGATCATATCTAGTAAAGAAGTGCTAACTAAGGGTAAAACTTCTTTAAGCAGCCTAGTTGGGACGGGGTCTAAGAGACACGTTGATGGCTTAGATGAAGAAATCATTGAAGTTAGTTGATTAAGGTTGATGGGAGAAAAGCAGTCTAAATGTACATCAGGTTTTACAGTTGTTTCTAAGGTTCCTGTGTTTGAAGATAAGTCAGTACCAACTGATGGCAGGAGGTGCTGAATTTTGTCTCTAATAGTTAGAATTTTATCTTTAAAGAAGCTCATGAAGTCATTACTACTGAGGTCTATAGGAATACATGGCTCAACAGAGCTGTGACTCTCTGTCAGCCTGGCTACAGTGCTGAACAGAAACCTGGGGTTGTTCTTATTGTCCTTTATTAATGATGAGTAGTAGGCTGCTCTGGCATTGCGGAGGGCCTTCCTATAGGTTTTAAGACTATCTTGCCAGGCTAAACGTGATTCTTCCAGATTGGTGGAACGCCATTTCCTTTCAAGTTTTCACGATGTTTGCTTTAATTTGCGGGTTTGTGGGTTATACCATGGAGCTAACCTCCTCTGTTTTATTATCTTCTTTTTTAGAGGGGCGATAGAGTCGAGTGTTATTCGTAGTGAGCCTGCAGCACTATCAACAAGATGATCAATTTGTGAGGGACTAAAGTAAGCATATGAGTCATCTGTTATATTGAGATATGGAACTGAATTAAATGCCAATGGAATCACTTCATTGAATTTAGCTACAGCACTATCAGATAGACATCTAGTGTAGGAATGTTTGCGTAATGGTGTGTAGTCCAGTAATAGGAATTCAAAAGTTATTAAATAATGGTCTGATAAAAAAGGATTCTGTGGAAAGACTATTAGATGTTCAATTTCTATGCCATAGACAAGAATAAGGTCGAGGGTGTGGTTAAAACAGTCAGTGGGTTTATGTACACTCTGACAGAAGCCAATCGAATCTAATAATGAGATAAACGCAGCACTAAGGCTATCATTTTCTACATCCACATGAATATTAAAATCACCTACAATAAATTATTTTATCTGTTTTAAGGACTAAACCTGATAAGAACTCTGAGAAATCAGATAAAAATTCAGAATACGGTCCAGGAGCTCGGTACACTATAACAAATAGGACAGAATATGCTTATAAAAATGGAGATGATGCAGCCTGAAGGCCATGGTTAATTGCAGTGCAAGACAGAAGAAGAAGAATTAAAAAGTCCAATTTATGACTTATTATCTCATAATTTAGAGTATATTTATTTCTATCATTGTTAACATTTCATCTATATTTTTCTTTTCTTAGCACAAGTGGGCTTCTGTACATTTGGCAAAGGAGTCTAAACAAAGATGTTTTTAAGCTGGTGGAGGGTGTTTCTCTATAATACTTCCATAATACTGCAATCCTCTACAGTAACTACTACAGTTGTTTTGTCATCTGTAGAAGACTTGACACGCATCTTTCTTTAAAACAGCAAAAACAGAATGGTACAAGACAAGACAAGAGATGGACTTACACTTGAGCTTATGATCTTGAAGAGCAGAGTGGTCACATGAAGAAATGAGAGAGGACAGATTAAAGAAATGAAACACATGAGAACTGAAAATAAGATGACATGATGGTTAGATAATGGTATGATATGAAGATATAAGAAAAATGTAGGTACTAGATTGATTCTTATTAGCCTAGAACAACATTGAAAATACTATGGGCCTCATGTTTTCTGTTTGTTTTATATTTCCAGTAGGTCATGAATGCAAACGGTATGTTTACTGAGTACTTCCACTGTGATCTGTAAGCTACTTTGTTGGGCGTCAACATCATTAAAGGTGGTCTGCAGTGATTTAATAAGGCTTTGGAAGGCTTTTTGACCACCAAATAATTCATTCAACTTAATTTGGAGTATGAACATCCACAACTATGAGTATAAGTGTGTTTGCATTGTCTTTATCTGTATGTTTTGTACATTTTACATATATATGTGTGCAGATATGTGTGTGAGCTCACTTGGCAAGTGTGTGAGCTCATTGAAGAACTTGTTCTTCACGCTGGCGAACTGGTGGTTGGAGTGGTGCGAGGGGGGTGGGGGAGGCTCCCTCTCCCTCTCCCTCTCCTCCTCCTCAGCCGCCCTGCGGAGCCGCGCCTCCGCCACGCTGACCAATCGCATCGCTGCTCTGTGAAACCAAAGGACAGCAGACAACAAACGGTCGACAACTTCGTGATCTTAAAATCAACTTTGGAGACATTAAAACCACCACAAAACACTGAACCCCCTGGAGCAAACAGTAGATTTGTTGTCTCTTCAGATGTGTCCTTTCAGACTTCATCCAGTTTGACCTTTCACCTGGCTTTAATCTCTTTAATCCTCTCTCACTCGCTTCACTCTCCTGCCTCTCACCATTTATTCACTCTTTAGTTTCAAGCATCTCACGACACACTAACGAACTATCCTCACACACTAACGAAAGAAGTAGAATGTGAAATTCCAGTGGTGAAGAAAGTACTCAGATCCCTTACTTTGGTAAAAGTGGCAACACCACAATGTAAAAATACTCCATTAAATAGAAGTCTTGCATTCAAAATATCACGTGTAAGCATTTAAATGTTGTCACTAGTTGAGGTGGAGCTAATTTGAATTGCTTCATATACTGTTTTGCAGTTTAATCAGTTTAAGTGTCATATTTGGTTAGCTAATCATCTATTTTTTGTACAAAAACTGCAGAGTAACGTAGCTATAGCTGTACGATATTTCCCCCTGAAATATAGTGGAGTAGAAGTATAATGTAGCATAAAATGGAATAACTCAAGTAAAGTCAAGTGCTTAGAATTCTACTTGAATACACTACTAAAGTAAATACTTCAGCCTACTTGTGCAGAAGTTTCAGGAGAAAGTGAATGAAGTTCCATCATTCAATGAGAGGTTTAAAAACAAAATTGTCCTATCCCAAATACTTAGTAAGATAACTACATCATGTATTTTGTGCTAATGCTGCGTTCACGTCAAATCATTTCAAAGCCAAAAGAGGCTTGATGTTAGCCTCTGACTTCTATGTCTGAGTCAACTGATGAAAAGAAGACATGTCAACAAACTGTAGGCAGAATGGCTGCAAACGCACCACAGCTGGCAGTTACATTGAAATAAAATTCAATATTAACACTAATGCAATCAATTTAAGATAAGATAAGATAAGATAAGCCTTTAATTGTCCCACAGCTGGGAAATTTTCAGCGTTACAACAGCCAGAAAAAGTGTCATATATAGAAATACAATAATAAAATATAATAAAATACAATAAAAATAAATAGAAAACAGTCCTGTACACAGTAAAGACAGTAATAATAATAGTGTGACTGAGTGCATTTAAGTATGAACAATAGATAAGATAAAAATAAAAATATTGCACATATATAATATACATGTACATGAAAGTATTACACAGCAACAGATGAAGTAATAACATCATGAATAAAAAAAAATATATATATGTATTAAGATAATGCACAGCAGCAGATGAAGTAAAGTTAGCTAATTAATTAATTAATTAGTTTAGCTAATTTTATAGGAGCTACACACTGTTTGTTTCACTTAGTAACGAACTGCTACAAATACGTAACACAAGAAAAGTAGCTAATTTAGGCTATTTATCTGGTGTTAGCACCAGGGCTAACCAGCTTGAAATACTTTGTGAACACTCCCAAGTCAGAATAGGGGGTGTTTTTCCTGTTCTTCACATTCTGACGACATTGTATGAATGCAGCACAATACCTATTTGACAACCATTAGCAAACTGGTTAGCAAACAACCAGTCACAGGCTGGACAACAACAAAGAGTAAAGCTCAGCTCTGCAGCTCATTGCTTGCATATAATAATCCTTCTGACTTTGTGACAGCAAGGCTGGTGGATATGCACACACACACACACACACACATACTCTCAAACATATGTGAAGACATTTCATTGGCTCTCAAAGACCTTTTCATTTTGACTTGTCATTAGAAGGAAAAGCACAGGTGTTAATAATAACATTAACGAAGGCTCTGTTCTATTCAAGTGTCCCGGTAAGTCATGACAGTGTGACGGTGAGCCAGCATGCACAATACCAGGACCCTGAAAGTGAAGCAGCTAAATGGAATTCAGCCATCATTAATGTTATTATTTACACCTGTGCTTCTTCTACTGTGACATGTCAGAATGTCTTCTGTGGAAAAAAAGCCTATTGAGTACATTCTCCTAATATAGACAATCTAAACAAGATGGAAAATAAAATTATTAAAATTATTAAGCTTTGTTCTATTTCCAAACCCTATGTTCAAAGAGTTCATATCAGTTTTACCCTTTAATGAGGCATACTGTGAATTTACCTCAGTAAGATATCAAGCTAATATAGAAAGCTGGGTTTACCTTCTGCCAAATCCCTGCCTGAGAGAGAGAGAAAAATCAGTTTTTGGTAATAATGCCGTTCTATTAAGGAATGTTGTGACCTGTAAAGAGTTCAACCTGTCCGTTGTGCATTCATACGCACACTGCCAGTTAAACACACATACTTAGGCCCCACCCACGGTAGATATCCCTCTGTCACTGCACAGCGATGTAACAAGATTAATTGCCAAAGGTAATCCAAAAATCCCTCGGCTTAAACAAATTAAGGACAGTTTGCCTCTCTGGTCCTCCTCCCCTTTCTCCGCCCATCCCGCCATCATCTCTCCTTCACTCCTGCCCCCTGTTGTCTCCCTCTGTCTGTCATTTATCCTCCCTCATGACATCTGAAATAGAGACACACACACACAGACGTACATACACATCATATTTCTCCATAATGGGATTGAGATCTGATTTAGGTGGCGAGCTGTGTTACATTAACCCTTTTATCTCCCTGGACTGCATAAACAGAGGATTAAAGAGGGGGACCTCAGTGTGTGTGTGTGTGTAGAGAGATAGATAGAAAGATAGATAGATCTGTTAATACACCACTGTCTTTGACCTCCAACTGAATGAAAAGCCTTAAAGCAACAGTTCAGCATTGTGGGAAATAAGTGTATTCGCTTTCTGGCGGAGAGTTATATGAAAAAATTGATACCACTCGTAAATATGAAGCTACTGCCAGCAGCCAGTTAGCTTAGCTTAGCACAAAGACTGGAAATGGGGGGAAGCAGCTAGCCTGGCTCTGGTAAAGGTAACAAAATCAAACAGAATGGTAACACAATTTCTTGGCACAGCACAGATACTTCCTGGAGTCTTCGCTAGTTGCCTGGCAACTGAGCCAAGAAATAGTCCTGCACATAACCCATTGTTAAATGGTTATATACATCAATTTTTGTACAGATTAAACAAATGAGATATGACATGTTGATTAGAGAGCTTTGGAGGTGCTGGTAGGCAGGTTGTGTTTCCTTTGGACAGAGCTGGGCTAGCTGTTTCCCCCTGTTTTCAGTCTTTATGCTAAGCTAAGCTAATCTAATCGCTAACTCCTGCTAGCTATAGCTTCATAAATGGCCAGGCATGAGAATGGTATCGATCTTCTCATCTAAGTCTCGGCAAGAAAGCGAATAAGCCCATTTCCCAAAATGTCAAACTTTTGCTTTAAATGGTGTTAAAAACCACGTAAATGTGATCACTGAAGCTGAGATGAAATTGCTTCCTGTGTGTGTCTGTGAGTTATCTGATTCCCATTGGAAATAAACGCGCTGAACTGGACCTCAGGGGTGAAGTGTTGGGTTAAAGGTGAGTTTTAACTTTAGCTTTCAGTTGGTGACCATCTTGTGACAAACAACAGCCAGGAGAAAGTAGTATGAATTGGCAACACTGAGACCCACTGATTTAACTGACATACATTTGATGCTACATGTTTGCTATGATGCCATATCATGAAGATATAAGACAGACGAAAGCTGAGTTTAGTGTTTTACTCTCCGCTAGAACCCTGATGATTAGGGATTGACTGATTTTTTTCAATTAAGTTGTATTTTTAGATAGCATTTACACTTTTTCCGGCAAATCCCACTGTGCATTGCCAAATATGCCCATATTAGGAATTAAATATTGCTCAGTCTATTCATTTTCATGGCCAATGGTTAGTACCCACTGTTGTCCACCCAGAACTGTCTGAGTGCAAAAGACCCTGAAATGTTTTTTATTTAGACACTAAAACTCTCAAGTGAAACACACATCAACCATGAGATATACTAGGATTTTGAAGGAGCAGTCAATTTGCAAGATGAAATACAATTAAATTAATTAAAATAGCAAAGAAATGCATATTTCATGGCAGGTTTTACCCGATAGGACCTCAATCATATGAGGTAAATGAAATTGAATGTCCAATATCAGTCTAAGCCTGCTGGTGGTACTGTAAGTACTTTAGATAAATGCACCCACTGTTTCTGCCAGGACTCTGTATGTTGCATAATGAAATTCAGAACACCCCCAAAATCAGGATGATGACCACAGATGTTATCTGGGTCACAGCAGATTAAGGCTGGACTGCTGCCAGAAAGTTACATCAGTGAGTCAGAAACTTGGTCAGGTTGATAAAATAGGAATTCGTGGCTCTGTCCAGAGATTGCAGGATGGTGAAATCATGCTGCCAACAAATACATCATTTTTTGCCTCCTGGTTCATACCAAAAATTAGACTGAAAAAAAAAGACTGAAATTTAGTTTAGGAGTAATATATGGTGAGGCTGCTCTGGGTTAAAAGACCGCTCCACAAACAATAGCAGAAACTGGATTGAAGCTAAATTCGAAGGACTTTTAGGTTCTAAAAAGCAAATATTTAACAAAACTCACATCTTGAACAATAAAATGTGAGTCAACCACCAACGCTTGCAATGTAATGGCACAAAAAGCTGAGAGAAAAGGTTCTTTACAAATGACAAGCTACCAATCACCACATCATATTAAAGAAAAAAGATAAAAAACACTGCACCAATCTCTGAGGGAGTCAGTTGACAAAAGAAAGACATTTAAAAAATGACAGTCAATGTATGTTATCTTCCAACCCCAAAGCAAAGACTTCATGGGTGCACATGAATTCAGCAGGTGACACCTTACTGATTAAAGCTGAAGAATCCTGTGTGCGCTTTACAGTGTATCCCTGCTGTGCATGGATGATCACTCTTGACCTTTAGCAACAATTTACGGCACAGTGAAACAAATCTTAGCTCAAAGGTCAAAGCATCTCATGGTCTTTGTCTAGCGTATTACTTATCTTCTGTAGAGTGCAAAACCAAAACGTCATTCCTGAAGGAGCAAGAGACCACTGACAGCCGAGCCATGGTCATGTGTTCACTCTGAAGACTGCTGCTTGTAGTGTTTTATAGAGGCTCTGCTTTTAGCCATGCTAGCAGCGGTCTGTTGGTTGGTCCACCACTTTGGTCCAGGCTGAAATGTCTCAGGAATTTTGTGGACATTCATCGTCCCCAGAGGATGACTCCTACTGACTTTCATGATCCACCAAGAGGTTGTCATTTTTGGTTTTTAGTGACATGTCTTGACATCTTCTGAATGGATGAAATTTGGAACATATATTCATGTCCCCCACATGATAAATTGTAATCATTCTGGTGATCCCTTAACTTTTCCCTTTGGCCATCATCAAGTCAAAGGTTCAATGTGTCCAATACTTTAGTTTATGAGCAAATCCCTGCTAAACACTCCCATCAGCCTCAGTTGTACTTTGGGTTTAGTGCTAATTAGCAAATGTTAGCACGCTAACACGCTAAACTAAGATGGTGAACATGATAAACATTATACCTGCTAAATATCAGCATGCCAACATTGTCTTTGTGAGCATATTGCCATATTAGCATTAGCATTTAGCTCAAACCACCACTGTGCCTGAGTACAGCCTCTCAGAGCCGCTAGCATGGCTGTAGACTCCTGCTCTAAACAAGGAGTCCCACATTGTCTCCAGTAGCCAAATAGTGTGAAATAAGCTTTACTGTGACCCCAAGGTGGGTCAAATACAAGATTTCTCACAGGTTTATTGTCTTAATCAGGCACGAATGAGATTTTCTGGTCTATTTTTAAGATCAGAGTCAGTTCAACACTACAAATAATTTTGTAATTTTTTCCTTAATACTGTCTGTGCCTAAATAAAAATGATCTGAGTTGTTATTGGCATGGCAATTAATAAAAAATGTATTGTTAGGTTTAGAGCTGAAACCATTACTCAATGAATCGATCAATCAATCAACAGAAAATTCATTAGCAACAATTTTGATTATCGGTTAATAAACAAATGTTTAAAAGCTCACGGCTCCAAACTGAACCCACATTACTTCTGACACTCTGCCTGGCTATTGTGGGTATTTACGTGCACACGTTAGTAACTTTGGCATTTGTTGACAACTTGAAATATGAAAAGCCAAGCCATTATATTTTTAGCAGTGTGACGGAGAAAGAACCAATAAAACAATCACAATAAAGTTTTTTTTCTTCTTGGGGCAGAAACATAGTAAACCCAAAACAACATTAAATATTAATTTAACTTTGCAGCAGTGTTGCTATAAGAATTTACATTGTTGTCTGAACTGCAACATCTAAATGCAGAAGGTCTGAGTTGAAAAGGGCCTGAATTATCCCAAAATGTCAAACTTTTCATTTCTTTGCAGAAGATCTGAGAAACACATTTCTACAGTAGAAAGGCTGACATGGATTAAAATGATATTTGAGTTCCCACTGAAAGCTTGATAAGAGAGTAATTCTGAACTTCTTTTGGTGAGATTATGCTAATTTGAGCATCACATTACTGTACCATTCATTCTTGATGTTCCTATACACACATCAGTTTGCTTTTATAATCCTCATATCTGTATCAGCCTTTAACTGCATGCTGCTTGTACAATATTCTTCATAAATTCAGGACAAGATCACTGCAGCTTTGTACAAAAAGCCCCAAAAGCCAAGGAACTGCATTACAGTAGCCTATGAGCAAGATGCAAACAACCATCCAGTGTCCGTTCAAGCTCATCCTGCTCGTCCTCCAAACACCAAGCTACAGGATTTAAAGGTTATAATACCGGGCACAATGTCAGAAGCTTCATATAGGCTGTGAGGTAAACATCAGTATTGTGGAGGTGTATTGCGAGTGATTGCACGTGAACGCTCTGCAAATAGACGTTCATTAGCCTCCTATAATCCACTTAAACTAATCTTTCCCAGTTTTGGAAAACATCCTCCACTATGTGTAAAATCAAATATTTCTCTCATGCAGGAACTTTCCCCGGTGAAATGCATTTGTCAAAAGATAAAGAATGCTGTAAAAAAATTAGCATTAAAATATAAAATCCTATACATGACCATTAACCCTGTGCTCCCAATGACCATACCTGCTTCTTAACAGATAAAGTAAGGGAAATACACTGACACTGAAATGAGTCATTAATGGATCTACGTTTTTCTACTGTTTGTCTGGAATAAATCATTTTAAAACACCAATTTGGTAACAAATGAACTAATGACTAACTCTAAAATAAACTATAACACAAAGCAAAAACAGCATATAACTCACCCTATTAAGTGTCAGTCCCTCTTGGTTTTTTGGCTTCTATTTTATTGTATTTTTTGGCATCCAAATGTACTCTGGACAAATCCACAACTGACTGTTGAGACGTCCTTGCACACAGCTCCCTCCCTCCCCACGCCCTCCCCCTTCCGTGATAATCTCCACAATATCCCTCACTGCCAACTACTTACTGTCCACCTCCACTGCAAAAAAAGTCCATCTTTAAGAGCCAGTTCGTCTAACACTGTGGCTTTAAATTGCATTTCTCTGAAACTCATTGAGAGTGTCGCCCTGTTGAATAAGTGAATTAAATACAAGTCACAGAGACTTGTGTTGCAGTAGGTGGAATTATTTTACTCAACTTGCGAATTATCAGATTTGCAAAGTCAACAGCTACCAGTCTAAATGGTATGTTAAGGTGTTCATATTGTACAGTGTACCAGCTTAGTGACTCCTAATCTGCTGAAACAGTGGAGGGACGCTGGTTTGTTGTCTTATTTAAAATACAAATAGGGATGAAATTAGACTATTTAGTGGTTAAAATGGCTGCATTTACATTCCAGAAATAAGCTAAATTAAAGAGCGCATGAGTCGAAATCTTCTGTAAAGTGCAGCAAAGCTATCTCTTCTGTGACTGGAGCTCGGAGAGAACTAGCAGTTCAGTGCTTTCAGTTGAGCTGCTCTGCAGGCTTCAGCACCCTGGACAGCAACCAACCCAACAGAGCTGTCAGTCAAAGGGAAACACCATAGACTGTATACAGTCTGTATACAGTCTATGGGAAACACTGGGTTTGATTTTAGTAAAGATCATGACCCTGAGAAATGGGACGGAGGGGATACAGTTTAGTATCTGTGGCTGACTGACATAGTACAATAGTGATTCATTATGCACTCAGTTTATATAAGATTATACTTTACGTTGTTATACACTCAGTGTCTAGGTAAATGTCATCAGTGCAGGACGTAACCTCTTAGGCATCATTTAATAATTTTGTGCATTTATGACCAGATTTTACGGAAGCCCTGAGAGGCAAGTGAGGAAAAAGATTCTGGTGATCCAGTTTCTAAGTCTGATCTAAATTGTTTTCTCTCCTGTGTTTGTGAATTAAGAACAGGTGAAAAACGTTTTTGCCAGGATAATCTTTGTAAATTGCTTTAAAACATCTTTAATCTGTGAGGTGGGATAAAAACGTTTTGACAGGTGAAAAAGAAACATTTTTCAAAATAATATTTTCTATGTTACTTTTTTTTCATCTGTGAAAAGAGGTTAAAATAAGTTTTAGCAGGTGATTTTTTAATCATGTTTTAAGTTTTAAACTGTTTATAATAGGGTGGTGCAGGTGCAGGAATGAATCCTAAAACCCAGAAATTAGGCTTTTGTAAAAAAGGTAAGCACTCAAATTGAAATTACAAGTCTGAAGCTTGGTGGTGGTGACACTGAAGTCATGCAAATGTAATGTAGTTGGTTTATAGCCTAACGTTAGTTTTTTACTTCTGGTGATTACATTTATGCTGTAAGTATCATAAACTTTTGTTTGCCACAGATATTATTTTCTGCAATAATATCAGATTTTAAAGCCATAAGATTTTCCCATGGAAAAATCCCATTGGCTTTTGTCAAGGGAAGCAGGGCGAGCCTAACTTCCGGGTTGGCCTACAAAAATACGTCATCTCTGCAGCTCTCTGTTCCAAAACTCTATGGGCAAGGGTTAGGCCAGGGTTAAACTAGGGTTGATGGTGGGTGGAGGGTTGAAGCGACTCTGAGTTATTACTTCACTTCATCAATACCTCTCTGAAACAACCCAACTCATGTCTCCAAAGGCTCTCCAGACGTTTCCACACCACTGAAAAAATACTTAAATGTTATGTTGATTATTGTTTTATTAGAAGTATCATCAGAATATGGTCTAAGAATAGAGGGTGCAGTATGCTGGTTGTAAAGCCCCTTAAGACAAATTTGTGATGTTGGGCTGTAGAAATAAAATGTGTCCATTGCCCAGAGGTGGAACATTTACTCAGTACTGTACTTAAGTACAATTTTGAGGTACTTGTACTTTACTTGAGTATTTACATTTTATGCTACTTTATACTTCTACTCCACTACAATTCAGAGGCAAATATTGTAGGCTACTTTTTACTAAGTATGATCTTATAACACATTAAGATAATATAACACTTTATTGATTTTTTTATCTCTGGTGATTTAAATCATGCCCCTCCGTCCTCCTCTCTACCCACATTTACCCAGTATGTTACGTGCCATACCAGAGACAACAGAATACTGGACTTGTGTTATGCCAACACCAAGGACGCATACATCTCATTGAGTCTCCCCCCCCTGGGCAGATCTGATCACAACCTTGTGCATCTCAGGCCTGTCTACAGACCTCTTGTGCGCAGGCTGCCTGCTGTCCCACGCACAGTGAATAAGTGGTCTAATGGAGCAGAGGAGGCTTTAAAGGACTGTTTCGACACTACTGTATGGGACATTTTTAGTGACGCTCATGGGGAGGATATTGACAACCTCACAGACTGTCTGACGGACTACATAAACTTCTGTGTGGAAAACACCATCCCCACTAGGACTGTGCGTTGTTTCGCCAACAATAAACCCTGGATTACTCCTGATATTAAGGCTCTGCTCAAGGAAAAAAAGAGAGTTTTTGTATCGGGTAACAAGGAGGAGTTAAAGAGTGTCCAGCGAGAGCTGAGGAGGAGGATCAGGGAGGGGAAAAACAGCTACAGGATGAAGTTGGAGAGTCAGCTGCAGCAAAATAACACCAGAGGAGTTTGGAGGGGCCTTAAAACTATCTCGGGCCATATGGACTCCAAGCCCCGGCCTGCGGGGGATCAGAAGTGGGCAGATGACCTGAACGTATTCTTCAACAGATTCGATCAGGCATCTGAAAGTTCTGGCGCCTTTCCTGTTCACCTTCTACACAGCGGACTTCACCCATAACACTTCGAACTGTCACCTGCAGAAGTTCTCTGACGACTCTGCCATCGTCGGCCTCATCACCAACGGGGATGATAGGGAGTACAGAGAACTGACCCAGGGCTTTGTGGGTTGGTGTCAACAGAACCGCCTCCAGATCAATGCAGGTAAAACCAAAGAGCTCGTGGTGGACTTTGGCAGGCACAAACTCCCTCCACCTACACCAGTGAACATCCAGGGAACGGACATTGAGATTGTGAGATCGTACAAGTATCTGGGTGTTCACTTGAACAACAAACTGGACTGGTCAGACAATACGGACGCTCTGTTCAAGAAGGGCCAGAGCCGTCTCTTTTTGCTCAGGAGACTAAGGTCTTTTGGAGTGCAGGGGGCGCTCCTGAAGACTTTCTATGACTCTGTGGTGGCATCAGCCGTCTTGTATGGGGTGGCATGTTGGGCCAGTGGCATCTCTTCCAGGGATAGGAAGAGACTGGACAGACTGGTAAAGAAGGCCAGCTCTGTCCTTGGATGCCCTCTGGACCCAGTGGAGGTGGTGGGTGGCAGGAGAATGGTGGCCAAGCTATCATCACTACTGGAGAACACTTCCCACCCCCTACATGTCACTCTTTCAGAACTGGGCAGCTCCTTCAGCGACCGGCTGCTCCACCCTCGGTACCGTAGGTCCTTCCTGCCTGCTGCTGTCAGACTCTATAATCAGTACAGCTCCCGGTAATCTACATTTGACTGTCAATAAGCAGACTGTTCACTACTTTACTTCATCTGCTGCTGTGCAGTATCTTAATACATTTTTTTTTATTCATGATGTTATTTACTTCATCTGTTGCTGTGTAATACTTTCATGTACATGTATATTATATATGTGCAATATTTTTATTTTTATCTTATCTATTGTTCATACTTACAAATGCACTAAGTCACACTATTGTTATTACTGTCTTTACTGTGTACAGGACTTTTTTCTATTTATTTTTATTGTATTTTATTATATTTTATTATTGTATTTCTATATATGACACTTTTTCTGGCTGTTGTAACGCTGAAAATTTCCCAGCTGTGGGACAATTAAAGGCTTATCTTATCTTATCTTATCTTATCCCTGGGGGAAAATTCACAAGCTACCCAGCAATATAGAAAGTAATTACAAGTATCCCCACCTTTACCAGCTACAACATTAAAGTGATGTACATGTTAATGCATCAATAATCCAATAATATAATATACATTATTCAGAAAATGGTCATTTGGCATAATTCTTACTTTTTTGATGCTAATACTATTGTACTTTTACTTAAGTAAAATGTTGAATGGATGACCTTTTATTTAAGAGATCTGAGGACATCTTCCACCACTGCCATTGTCATCTGAAACAGCCTGTGTGTTAACTGTTTTGGTTTGAATTACACAGAACATTTAAGACTGAGAGGTGATCTTTGCCTAGAACACCTTAAGCCGTCAAAGGTGGACATATTCTAACAAGCTATACAGAAGTGCATGCTTGGCGACAATGCAGCCTTATAAAAACCTGTCATTTCAGCTCTAAATTATGAGCATTATGTTGAGGCTTTAACAATGACAGTCAGCAATGAACAGGTAATGTGCTGTTTTTGCATTCCTTTGTAAATGCAGTTATCAAAGAAAATGTTGCCTGGGAGAATAACAGGACCATCACTTGTCCTGCTGGGACAACAAATGAGAGGAAGTGTCCCCAGCCTGCTGTTAGAGAAGGAAAACTGGAAAAACAGTCAGGTTCTGGTGACTAAATGGTATTGATTGTGGCTCTAAAAGCTGTAAACATTAATGAGCATTTTAGGGGACAAACAAGTTATTCACTTTGATGTAATTTGATTTGATAATCCATTCAAGAATTTATGACAATTACCTGACTAACTTTTTTTGTCTCAAATCTATACCATTCAAGGCTAAAGTCTTTACACCAGTTATCTGTTAGTTCTTTTATTAGTTTACAAGGCACTCTACATGACCTGGCACCAGACTACTTCTCAGAAACGCTTCTGGTTTATGAATCGGGAAGGCTCCTTAGATCCTCCAGTTCTTTTAGCTGTTCCACAAAGCAATACAAAAATATTTTACGATGCTGCTTTCAACCTTCCAGAGGATCTGAGAAGAGCTGAAAAGAGATTTTTTAAACTAAAACCCATCCATTTAGTCTGGTTAATATAAGATAAGATAAGATAAGATAAGATAAGCCTTTATTGTCCCACAGCGGGGAAATTTTAGCGTTGCAGCAGCCAGCAAAAGTGTCATATATAGAAATACAATAAAAATAAATAGAAAAATAGTCCTATACACAGTATAGACAAAAATAAATAA
>SEMN01001409.1:0-24363 GCA_005408345.1 Macquaria australasica
AGTCCAGTCTTCGTAGTCCAGTCTTTGTAGTCCAGTCTTCGTAGTCCAGTCTTCGTAGTCCAGTCTTTGTAGTCCAGTTTTTGTAGTCCAGTCTTTGTAGTCCAGTCTTCGTAGTCCAGTTTTCGTAGTCCAGTCTTCGTAGTCCAGTCTTCGTAGTCCAGTTTTTGTAGTCCAGTCTTCGTAGTCCAGTCTTCGTAGTCCAGTCTTTGTAGTCCAGTTTTTGTAGTCCAGTCTTTGTAGTCCAGTCTTCGTAGTCCAGTTTTCGTAGTCCAGTCTTCGTAGTCCAGTCTTCGTAGTCCAGTTTTTGTAGTCCAGTCTTCGTAGTCCAGTCTTCGTAGTCCAGTCTTTGTAGTCCAGTTTTTGTAGTCCAGTCTTTGTAGTCCAGTCTTCGTAGTCCAGTTTTCGTAGTCCAGTCTTTGTAGTCCAGTCTTCGTAGTCCAGTTTTTGTAGTCCAGTCTTCATAGTCCACAGGGCTTTAGATCTGCTTGTGTCAGTTTTCAACAGCTGATGTAACTTTCAGTGAAGAAGGAGAGAAGGAAGGAATACAGGGCAAAAGCAAATGAAGGAGATTCTGGGCTTCTTCACCACCATCATGATCATTTAACAGGACTGTTTTTTAGTTTATTATCTGCGTGCTGTGACCACTCACTCTCAGTCTCTCTGGCTGAGAAAAAGTCTAAAATGGAAATAAAAGCTGGTGTGCAGTTGTAATAAAGAGAGGTGGAGACTTTCTGGAGGTTTCGGCCTGTAAATTATTTCTCTGCTGGGATTAAAACCACCGTACGGAGGGTTTATCAGATCTCAGAACAGAACACACAGTCACAACCGCTGAGTCAGTCGAGCTGATCAACATACTGCACGACAGACTGATGTTTCTACTGCTTTCAGTGACAGTTGTCATGTGATTCACTTCTTAGAGAAAGCTTTACAGCTCAGTCTGGCATTTAAAATGAAAAGAGTTCGAGTAAAGATTTCAGTGGAATCACCACGATCTGTGGATTTGCTTGCGAGGTCTCAGTAAATCTGCACAAAGTGAACTTTGACACATGAATTCACAAACCACCTTTTCGTTTCTGACCTCTGATTGGATGGAGAGCTGGAGAGTCCAACATGGAGGAAGCTGATAGGAGCTTATTAGCTGTGCTGCTAACGTCCAGGTTTATTGAGTCCTGGTTCACACGCAGTCAGGAGACAGGAGGACACCATGCTGATACAGCTGTGGACACTTATTGTCCTGTTAGCAAACAAGCTAGTTTGTTAGCTCGGATAGCTGTCCCCTCTTCAGTAACTCTTCATTGAATGAAATGATGAACAATCCTGAGAACAAAGTGTCAGGGGGAGAAAACCTCCAGCCCGGAGAAAATACAAGAAGCTCAGATTGATGTGGTGACTGACTAGTGTTAGCATGTTCCCGGCTGGCTAGCGCGTTAGCAGTTAGCTCGCCAGTTATAATAGTTAACCAACTGGCTCTGTGAGCAGTCACTAAAACTCTGCTGTGACACGTCATGGTGTGACCGGGCCTTACATAGTGGAACACAGTGGAACTATTTCTTGGTGAAGCAGCAAACAAGCTCTGATAAAGCCACTGAACTCCACCTGCTCAGCATCCAACAGACACAGCTAGAGACCAGCTGCTGAACACAGTGGAGCGTTTAGCAGCTAAAGAGCCAGATATTTCCCCCAAAACCAGAGCTGACAGAGAGGGAACATCAGGTGACACAAACAGCCTCCACATGAAGGACCACGTTGCTCTGTGACTGCTGGAGGTGGAAGACAATAAAGAGTTAATGGAGAGAGCTCTCAGAGGTCAGCTCTGTCAAGATCACTTACTACTACAAATCATATCAAACTTCACCAAGCAGACACTAAAGATTTGCATGGATGTTACGGTTTCTATTGAAATTAATAGATTTTTTTGCAAAATGTTGTTGTTTTAAATGCTGGTGTAACCGAGCCTTCACACCAAACTCTTATTGTCATTCTTACATTTCTGTTTAATCTGACAGGATATGACTTTAGAGCTTTAGACTTGTTGGTAGGTGTATTTTTGAATTTGTATGTTTCCCCCTGCTTCCAGTCGTTATGCTAAGTTAGGCTAACTACATTCTGATTCCAGCTCAAGCCTCCAGGAAGTGCGCCAGGCTTTGAAGCCAATTTGACATAGTGGCCAAACCGTGTAATTACCAGCACACTGGCCCCAAGAGACTTTTCCCACAGACTCACATTGTGAAAGACGTCTGTAAATCAGAGGATCATATGTTTTTGAGGTACAACAACTAGCCAGTACGAACACTTAAACAGCCCTTGTTTAAATCATTATGACCTAAAAGTTGTAAAATACATAAATAGCTGAATCCAGAGTCACAGAGTCTCTGTGGTTCAGGTGAGTGAGCCTGAGACCGAGCGGTTGGGAGGCGGGGCTAAAGGAAAAGCTAGAGCTCCTGCTCTATGGGCCAAGAATGCGGAAGCTATGTGGAAGATCCGGGTCATTTTATACCCGGGAAGTCGAACGTTTTTGGCTTCATGCGCCGCTGAGCAGCTTTCATAGGAATGAACGGGGCCCCGCCTCCGACGCTGGATCCAGTTCTTATTATACATCCATGCTCCAGCTCTGTATTAAACAGACAGACCGAACATCTCACTCTCTGTCACATTACTCTACTCAGGTTTAGTCAGCCAGAATCCCTGGATACAGCTGTGTGGTCTGCTGGACCTTTACCAGCAGACCACAGCTATGTGTTGAACCCTCACTGACCTCTGTTTGACCTCTGTTTGACCTCTGTTTGACCTCTGCTTGACCTTTGTTTTCAGTGCAGTCTGACTTAAATGAGATTTGGTGGGAAAGTGGGTCAAGGTAAAGCCTGTAGATCACTTCATGACTTATCTCACACCATTCGCCTTCATGGTGCTCATTATCCACTTGTATTAGCCGGCTAGCATGACGTCTAATCACCTTACACTTACAGATCCCAAACCAGTTGACCCCTGTGTGACCCCTGAGTCCAGGTTAAGGTAGATTTTTCTAAGAAATCACTATTACCTTTAAGCTGACTCCAGTAGTCATATGCTAAGACTGGAGCTGTGACAAAGTCCTCTAAACAAACATGCCAATGTGGGTTTCCCATCAGCCCCTGCAATCACATGTTCATTTCCCTCACTTTTACTGGAGATTAAGATGGTGGAGGGGCTTATCACAGATCAGGGCTGCTTTTAAAGGCATCGTATGGGGGAATGTGCACAGTGCAGGAGGCAAGTGTGAGTAAATCTGTTGAGGAATGGCACACCCACACAGTCTGTACACTGAGTATCATGAGTCAAGTCCCTGACCTTGTGCCCCCCACCCCCCCACCCCAGGCCAAGGCAGCGTCAGGCAACAAACCAGAGCTCTGGTGCTTGAAATCCAGCTTCCTCACAACCAAGTCCTCCATCAGAGCAGGAAACGTATTTTCATCCTGATTTTAATGATTTAAACAACTCCACTGTTCAACTTCATCCATTTCTTGTAGTTTTTGTCCTGATTATGTCACTTGTATTCATTTTCTTACAGGTACAGTAAGAGAGCTGAAGTGGAACCTGAACTTCCAGGTTCAGTTCCAGAAGTAAGAAAACCTCAAAATCCCATTGACATTTGTGACGCTAACAAACTACAAATGCAGCTTTGGAACGGAGCCTTTCTCAGCAGGATGTCTTGTGTCTCGCTTCATATGTTTGGATCAAGTTTTTAGCAGCCTTTAATGAACACCATTTCCCATAAGCCCATGCGTTTGCAGGATAAACGTTAGTGCTGGACAGAAGAGGTGAGTCGAGTGTTGAGTGGTTGAAGGATTAAAGGAGAAGAGCGGAGAGAGAGCGCCAGCCTCTGCAGTGCTTCCATATGTGGATCATGTTTGTACTTTAATTTGACTGATGTTAACAGATGTTAACTGTCACTGATGGCAGAAGAACCTCAAGCCAGCGGTGCTGCAGTACTCACAGTAGTAATACAACAGCTAAGTAAAGCTAAGTAAAAGTCCTTACTTAAGTAAAAGTACAAAAGTATTAACGTTAAAATATACAAGTATCAAAAGTAAAAGTACTCATTATGCAGAATAATAATATTATTGGATTATAATTAAAACACGAGTCATCAATAAAAATCTAATTACACACCGAGTGCTGCAATGTGATTGGAGGAAACATGAACTCTGACACGATGAACTGAGCCATAACTCTGCGTGACACCGGTGTTCCACTTTATACCGTCTTTGAACTTTATTACACTTTTCGATGAGGTCAGAGTGACCTGTCTTATCTTTACAGACCAGTTAGACACAGGCATATACAAAGAGACAGGCAGGCAGGCAGACAGGCAGGCAGACAGGCAGGCAGAAAAAACCTCAGACATTATTTCCAAACATGTAGAACTTTACAGGAAGTTCTTTGGCCTCAGACTGACTCCATGCAGAGACATTTTACCACCTCGTTATTTTAATGAAGATTAAACTCTTTAGTCTTCATCATTTTTTTAAATGTTTCTGTCCAGTATTGTAGTAGGTAACCAAGTGATGTCACAATGTACAGCCAATCGCAGAGCAATGGAAATTAACACATTTACACAAATTAAATAAGTGTTGTATTAAAAAAGCGCACACTCTCATTGATTAGAGGGATTTTTTAATTAACTTTCCTCCCAAGTTCTGTTGTCAAACCTCACAAGGAGGGAAGGAAAGGAGGAGGTAGTGAAGGAAATAAGGGTGGTGAAGAAAAGGAATTAGTAGTGAAGGAAAGGAGGAGGCAAAGATGGAAGGACATAGGAAAGGAAAAAAGGAGGCAAGGAAGTGAAGGAGAAGGCGAGGAGAAGAGGTAATTAAGGAAAGGAGTAGTTAGTGAAGGAAAGGAGGAGAAAAAGATGGAAAGACAAAAAGGATGTAGGAACAGAAGGAAGGCAGAGGATGAAGGGCAGGAGGGCATATGGAAGAAAATGAGGAAGTAAATAAGGATAGGTGGAGGAAGTGAAGGAAAGCAGGTGACCATGAAGGAAGGAGCTGGGGAAGGAAAGGAGGAAATAAGGAGATGAAGGAGTAAAGGAAGGAGACGAAACATTCCTGTCGTTGGTAACATTAACCTCAGCTCCAGCAGCAGATATTTCTCTTTTGTTTTCGGTGTTTTTCTTCAGACCGCAGGTTCAAACCGGGCCGACGACCTCGAGCTGACGGAGCAGAGACTCCTGACAGTCTGCCGCCGACGCTCAACAGGAAGTCAGCAAACACAGGACAAAAGGTTTTCTGTATGTTCGACTGAGACCTGATAGTTTCATTCTTCTGTCTAATAACCTCGCTGTTAAACTGCAGGCTGCTGAACCCAGTGAGTGTGTGTGTGAGTGCAAGTGTGTGTTTATTGTTCAGCATCACAACACAAACCAGCTGGAACAACAGAGCATTAAGACAGAAAGAGTAAATGTTTAACATCCTGTTTGATTCAGTGGTTACATCAGGATGCACTTATATAAATGATCACTAACTGCACGGATATCTAACACATGATTAATACCTCATTCACCTGATGTGTGATCACAGGTGTGTTCAGATGTTAAAGTGTTCTGCTGCTCTTTACGGACAGATACATGAAAAACATGTCTCCTAGAAACTGCCTTTATATATTACTAACTGGTTTTCTCAGTTAGTTGAGATGAAGATCTGCTGGCTGGATTTTGTCGACAGGCAGCAGGTTGTTTTGAGTGAATGACGCGACACATTTATGAACTGCACTGGCGCCGCAGGTCAGAGGTCGGGGGGACTCCGGAGTCCAGAGTCCAGTCTGTGGTTCAGACAGCACTTTAATGTCAGTGAAAGATGTGGTCCCTGCAGACAGTTTCTGTATGGAACCAGACCAGGATGTGAGCTGAGAGTCTGAACCAGAACACAGTTTCATGATGCTGAAGTGACGACCAGCTGATTTTGGAAGATCTGGGGCCGGTTACACAAAACACTTTAAGTTTTCTCCTTAAGTATGGCACCCAAGGCTTCATTTCTCCTTAGCTGAGGGACTTACTGAGGGGTGCTGCACAGAGTCCCTGAAAACAGCTATCAAGCTCCTCTCCTGTGGAACCAGATCCCAGTTTGTGTATGGGATGCGGACAACCTCCTCACATTTAAGAGTAGGCTTAAGACTTTCCTCTTTGATAAAGCTTATAGTAGGGCTGACTCAGGTGACCCTGAGCCCCCCCTTAGTTATGCTGCTATAGGCCTAGACTGCCGGGGGACTTCCTATGATGCACTGAGCTCCTTTCTCCTCCTCTTCCTCTCCATCTGTACGCCCTCATATCCCATCAATGCTTGTTATTAATTCAGCTTCTTCCCGTAGTTGTGTGCTTTCTCTCCTCTCTCTCTCTCCCTCCACTTCTGTTGCTTTCTGCAGGTGTTTCTGCCTCTGGAGCTGTGGAGGTCTGGGTCTGTGGTTGCTGCAGCCTGCTGCCCCCGTGCTCCTGCTCTGCACCCGCTGATGCTATTGCTGTTGTTGCTGTTATTAGTATTGCTATTATAATGTTGCTCTTAGTGTTGTTTCTGTTGTTGTTGACATCAATGCCATTACCATATCTGTGCTGTATTGTGCTGCTGTATGTTCTCTTTCCTCCTGCTCTCTCTCTCCCGCTCCCCCCCTCCCCCTTCAACCCAACCGGTCGAGGCAGATGACCGCCCACCTTGAGCCTGGTTCTGTTCGAGGTTTCTACCTGTTAAAGGGAGTTTTTCCTTGCCACTGTCTCCTGGTGCTGCTCATGGTGGGAACTGTTGGGTCTCTGTAAATATAAAGAGTCGGTCTAGACCTGCTCTATTAGAAAAAGTGCCCTGAGATAACTTTGTTATGATATGGCGCTATATAAATAAAACTGAATTGAATTGAATTGAAAAGGTTTCCTTAGTTAAGGAAAGACATTAATGTTTTTACTGCAGTGAAAGAGATTTTACAGTAGTAAAACAGCTTCCATGGAGACCGTTTGTTTGCTGCATGCTTGTGATACTTGTCATGAACTGGCTGCCGGTCAAATCCATAGCGTCAAAACGATCGCTCATCGTTAAGCGATCCATCAGGATCATATTCTGATATTTACATTTTAAAGCAGAACTCCATTTTACACGTGAAAGATCAGTTTACTCTCAGCCTGAGAAAACAGCTGTTTAATGTCATCTGTGTCTCTGGAGGAGACAATAACCCTGATGATGTCACAGTGATGTCATCAGGGTGATCTCAGATTGGGCCTGGAGACTACAGATGTCTAACAGACAGTCTGTGTTACAAACTGTAGGTGTGGAGTTTAAATATGTGGCTGTTTACCTGCAGGGAGGCTGTAATTAAAGACTCTATCCGGTGCATCATGGGAAATGTAGGATCCAGTTTTTGGAGTCTGACCCACACAAGAGTCTCTACCAAGTACCACAGTTAATGAATGCAGTATTTCTTAAATGGTGATTCATTCTGTTTTTCACTGGCTTTCATTCTTGTAAGATTTTTTATATATATATGTGTGTGTGTGTGTGTGTGTGTGTGTATTTGTCTCTCAGGAACAATGACAGTAAAGCTCTCCTGGATCTTGTAAATCATTATTAATTATTGGAATGTGTAACTCGTATTTGATCACGGTGTCATTTTTTTAAAACATTTTTATTTCAGTTGTTCCCAGCTTCTCTCAGCTTGTGCCCCTTCAAAACAAAGCACTGTCTACTTGAGACGCTTTGTTTCTGGTTGCACATGTCTCTGCAGGATCAAACATCATTTACATAAAAATGAAGAAGAGCTAAATAAAGGATCCATTGATGCACGCAAACGGAAACAAAACTGAAGAAAGAGGGAACAAAGCAGGACAAAAAAATGCAAAGGACAAAAACAATGAGACAAATGAAAACAAAACACAGGAAAAAGAACAGAAATGATTGATTTGTCTCTTTAAAGGTCATGTAGTGTTCATCAGTTCCACAAAAAACAGCCTGTTTGCTTCTCATTAAAGGTCAAAGGTCGTCCCACTTTAAACAAACACCCACAGCTTTCAACAACATGGTCTGATGAGTGTCCATCACAGGTCAGTCCCCGCCCACCCACGGGTGACAGACATCTCGTTGTCGTGACAACGGGGAGCAGGACAGTCAGGACATCATCAACCAAAACAAAAGGTCAGATGAATAAACACAACAAGCACTTCTTCATGTCAGAGAAACTAATTAAGCAACAACAGCAGCTGAGGCTCATGGGTACTGTAGTATTTAGACCGCCAAACTGACAGAAGTAAAACCTGATTGGTCAGAAACGAAGTGTAAATAATTCAGAAAATAAACCTGTATGATGGTTATGATGGTCACATTGAGGAGATCATTTAAAGAAACATTGAACTGGGAACAGAGTTGTGAAGTGTGAGGAGCTGCTGGCTCAGGAAGGGTTTTCTCCAGAGGACGTACAGGTTCATGTTCTGACCACCAGTGTGAATTATTTACACTTTGTTCCTGAGAAGTCACGTTTACGCCGTCAGTTTGGCAGACGGCTCGAAATACTACAATACCCATGAGCCTCAGCCGCTGTTGCCGTGGAGAAGAAGCCAGTCAGAGGCCGAATGAGAGAGGTAACCACTTCAAGACGAACTGAAACAGTGAACTGTTTTCAGTTTTATCAACAGCGTCATCTTTAGCTTCTGCCAAGCTGTTAGCGGCACAGCTAACATAATTTTAAGCTTGTTGATTGGATGATTCTCGCTGAAATGCACCCTGGGGGTCGTAGTTAACTCCTACCTCAAAGTTTTTATGTACACAAGCTTGTACCTTCAACTTTTTTGAAAGGAACCAGATATTTGCTAATGCAGGTGTTAATCCATTGTCGATGGGAAAGATGAATGGGCGTCCCAAATATCTCGTCCTACTTAGCAACTCCATCAGGTGAGAGCGTTGGTGGATGTCATGGATATGGAACAAACCAAGTTACAATGAATTTTCCAGGGAGCTTCAGCTTTTTTGCTACCAAACTTTGTTAAAATCTAAATAAATTTGAACTTCTTTGTGTAGAAGCGTAGAATATAAAGTGAACCTCATGAATACATTTAAATGCTGAATGAGAGGCTGGACTGAGTTGCAGGAGGAGGCCCAGAGGTCACGTTGGGACTCTTCAGGGTCAGAGGTTTTGTCCCAAATGGATTAAAGTTTGTTGAAGGTGCTCTGTGTGCAGCGACCTTCAGGCCTGTGAATCAGTTTGGTGACGTCGAGCTTTGTTTGAACTGCTTTTCATGGTGACTGGAGGTTTTTTAAGCTCCTTCTGGTAGCTGTTGGAGAGGCCTGCTAGCTTATATGAACTCTTATATAACTGACTGTACTGTTATTGTGCAGACGCTGTGATGACGAGCAGGCACATGGTCCGTAAGAGGATTCAGCGTCCGTGTCTGCCAAACACGACTCTGCAGGGTTTGTTCTTATTTTCTGGTCTTCAGGCCCCCGTCCACCCCCCCGCTGTCCATCATGTGTCTCACTTTCTCGTCTCTTCTTCTGTGCAAACCTGAGGAAAGAGGAAGTCGGTGAAACCACTTCCTGCTTCTTGAGAGTTTAGTTTTTGTGCTGATTCACTGCTGCTCTCCAGAGCTCCGGACACCACAAAACAACACAAAACTGATCCACTGTACATTCAGTCTTTAATTTAACAACCTAAAGGAACCATAAATCATTTCACCTCCAACTGAAGTCTACATTCAAAAGGTTTGTTCACTTCAGAAGAATCAGGAAGAACAACAAATGATGATGTTCAGGAATTTTAATCTGAATGACTTGTTGAGATGAAGATAAGTGCACTTCATCTTTTTTTCACCTAGATATTCTCTGCAAAAAATCTGACGTAAACACTACGTACAGACACACTGTAAAAAAAAAAAAAAACCTCCCTCATCTTAACACGTCCTTTTGTCGGTTATTGCAGAGATGATATATTTGTATATATTTATGAGGCTGAACTTTGTAGAAATCCGGTCTGAACAGACCATAAGCAGTCATATTGGCCTATTAGTTCTTTTCTAGGGGGGCAATAACACTACTATGAAAACTACACCCGTTGAGTGCTAAAGAATAATATTAAAACATATAATAACTGGTCTTATACATATTACATATAACTAAGTTGTTGATTACATTAAAAATGTTTTAACCTTTAAGAAATTATTCATGTATATGTTTGAAAACTAAGGTGACAGTACACCTCTTTGTTTCATTGGGGTTTAAAGAAATAGTTTGATATTTTGGTTTATTAGTTTTCCTTCTGAGAGTTAGATGAGAAGAACAATCTCATCCTGTTAGGGGAGGCGGGGTGAGGACCACAGTAAGCAGAACACACACTTGAAGAAGCACAGTAGGTTGATTTGATACTGGAGGATGGCTGGGAGAGTGTACGGTCTGGGTCGAGGGTGGGAGAGGAGCCGGGGCAATCCTCGTGGAGACAGAGCCTGGGCGGGCTAGGCAGGGCAGGCAGAGCTGGTACCGGAGAGATGGCAGGCTGGACAGGCCGGAGATCAACCACTGGTAGTTTCTGAAGCACAGAGAACAGGAGTCAAAAACAGACAGAAGCAAAGTCTCAAAAAACAGCGGACTTGGAGAAGGTTTTGGCCTAGCCGCTTTACCACACAAGTGTACGGAACTATCTGGCGGAGATTGGAGAGCTGAGCCAGTATTTGAGTATTGCAGGAGTGATTGGTGATGAGCCACAGCTGCGCCGGTGGATGACGGAGTCGCAGGTCACGTCCAGACATAGACATACAAACACAGAGAGACAGACTGAAGACAGAGAGACTGACTGAAGACAGACAGGAACACAGAGAGACAGACTGAAGACAGACAGGAACACAGAGAGATAGACTGAAGACAGAGAGACAGACTGAAGACAGACAGGAACACAGAGAGACAAACTGAAGACAGACAGGAACACAGAGAGACAGACTGAAGACAGAGAGACTGACTGAAGACAGACAGGAACACAGAGAGACAAACTGAACACAGAGAGACAGACTGAAGACAGACAGGAACACAGAGAGACAGGCTGAAGACAGAGAGACAGACTGAAGACAGAGAGACAAACTGAACACAGAGAGACAGACTGAAGACAGAGAGACAAACTGAACACAGAGAGACAAACTGAAGACAGACAGGAACACAGAGAGACAGACAGGAACACAGAGAGACAGACTGAAGACAGAGAGACTGACTGAAGACAGACAGGAACACAGAGAGACAGACTGAAGACAGACAGGAACACAGAGAGATAGACTGAAGACAGAGAGACAGACTGAAGACAGACAGGAACACAGAGAGACAAACTGAAGACAGACAGGAACACAGAGAGACAGACTGAAGACAGAGAGACTGACTGAAGACAGACAGGAACACAGAGAGACAAACTGAACACAGAGAGACAGACTGAAGACAGACAGGAACACAGAGAGACAGGCTGAAGACAGAGAGACAGACTGAAGACAGAGAGACAAACTGAACACAGAGAGACAGACTGAAGACAGAGAGACAAACTGAACACAGAGAGACAAACTGAACACAGAGAGAAAGACTGAACACAGAGAGACAGACTGAAGACAGAGAGACAAACTGAACACAGAGAGACAGACTGAAGACAGACTGAAGACAGACAGGAAGACAGAGAGACAGACTGAAGACAGACAGGAACACAGAGAGACAAACTGAAGACAGAGACATGTCTGTATATGAAGTATGCAGGTAGCCAGAAGGACACAATCACTTCAGATGAGACAAATTAATCACAGAGTTGGTGAGCTGAAGAGCTAGCTGTTTGCCGTCTTTACGCTAAGCTAGGCTAATCACCTCCTCACACTAGCTTCACACTATATGCAGATGTGAGAGAGGTTCTGATCAATAAAGATCAATAAATGTTGAACTTTTTACCTGTGCACTTTATCAACTTTTTATTTTTAATCTGTATCTAGAAGATTAACGAGCTAACATTCAGTGAGGTTAAAAACAAAGTTCCTAAAAGTCATGGATAAGTTATGTTTAGTGGTGACTGCTGAGTAGTTGTTCTTGTATCTGAATAATCCTGTTGGCAGCTCCCAGTCTCCACTTTGTTAGCTAACGTTATAGTTTCCCACACTGACAGGACGAGCTGCTGCTGAGCCCTAAATGTTCCAGAGAAATTTAAACCATGACCTTAATATCAATGTCATGTTCTAGGTGAAGGATTAGGAAGTCTTTTTCTCTGTAAACTGGTGTAAATTCAGATTTCAGTGACAGCGCTGAACTCTGAGGTTTGACGTTTCTCACTAAACGCTGAGAAACAGCAGCTTCCAGACTCACTTCTACACCTCCGTGTCTCCAGGGAATTTACAGCTCAGATAAGAAGGGACATTTCATGCACATTGCTTAATTTCTGCATAATCTGTTATCATGACCTCTGAACTCTAAACTTGTCCGTACGGGCGCGTTGATGCCTGGGAAGGGAAGGTTAACGATAATGCCGTCACATAAATCGTGGCGATAGCGGGCGGTGGCGGTGAAACCAACAGGACCAGCTTCCACTGCAAGAAATACGAGCGTGCTCACGGTGAGATTGGTGTTTCTGTGAGGGATCTGAGGGATTAGAGCTGCGTTTCCTCCCAGCACACCAACGGTTTCAGCATCGCAGCAGTTTTATTGATGAAAACATCAGACGTCCAGTTGAGCAAAAAGTTTTTAGGGGTGAAAAGTGCCTTTTTTTCTCTTTTTCTTCAACTTCAGTTTGGTTTTGGTCGTCTTCAGTGTGGTTTTTATTAGTTTCTGTTTAAGTGTTTACTCAGTCTCAGTTCTGCTTGTGGTGTTTTTGGTCACACTGGTGGTATTTTTAAAGTAGAATGAAGAAGCACAGACGATGGATTTTGAACTTTCAACAAGTACTTCTCTTAAAAACGTATTATTGTCCAGTTCGTGTGTTTTAGTTGACAGTAATAACTTTGGTATGTTGTTGTCATGTGACAATGCAGCTGTAACTGCAGGTTGAGTTAAAAAGTCTTTTACCACAATAATGTCACTTAAAAAGAAGGAATTTAAAAACTTGATAGTTTTGAAAAATACTCTGCAGGAATGTGAAGTAGCATTCATAGCATCTGAGCTAAAACAAGAAAATACACACCGGAACTTTTATCACACTGGCTCGGATATAAGATTATATTGTTTTCTTCAAAAAGGTATTTTCCTTTAAAGAGGCTATAATATATATTTTTATAATAAATACCAGTGTATGAACTGACAGTGTGTTGGTCTCTCTGGTGGTGAATGATCAGCTGAATCTTTCTACTGAGTTTTTCCTTGCCACTGTCTCCTGGTGCTGCTCATGGTGGGAGCTGTTGGGTCTCTGTAAATATAAAGAGTCGGTCTAGACCTGCTCTATATGAAAAAGTGCCCTGAGATAACTTTGTTATGATATGGCACTATATAAATAAAACTGAATTGAATTGAATTTCAGCTCCTGGTTTATCTGTTCTGGTTCCCTCTCGGCCTTTCAGAATAAAAGCAGTAAAAAGCCACTGAACTCCACCTGCTCAGCAGCAAACAGCAGACAGACACAGTTAGAGACTAGCTGCTGAACACAGTGGAGCGTTTAGCAGCTAAAGAGCCAGATATTTCCCTCAAAATCAGAGCTGACAGAGAGGGAACATCAGGTGACACAAACAGCCTCCACATGAAGGACCATGTTGCTCTGTGACTGCTGGAGGTGGAAATAACAGCTGGTTGGTGTTGAAGTGGACAGAAACATCAGTTTCTTTAAATCACCAAAGGTGCAATGTTCCTTTATCTTTTAATATCACACCAACTCGCTGACCAACTGGAAGAATCTGATTTATTTCACCAGTGTGTTTCGGCGGAGGGTCTTCATCAGGGGGACGTACAGCTTATACTCTACACGGAGGCTGGATCTTTATCAGTTATCCAATGAGAGCGGGACACGAGGATGACCAGTCTCCAAAAGATGCTGCACCTCCAATACAGAAACTTCAAAATAAAAGTACACGACAAAATTAAACATTAAGCACAAAAATAAGGATAGAATTTAAACGCTTTATTAAACACCTTTTTCCCACCTGTTGAGACCTCTCACTGGCCAGTTTGCACCAGTCTAAGCTATGAGTTCACCTGTGAGGGTGAAGCGGGGTGGGGTCTACCAGCAGCATGACATCACCCTAACCCCCCCACCCCATAAACAAAATAGAAACAAACCTCAGACAGCCTCACAGGTAAAGGTGTTGTTGGATTACATCGTCTCGCCGTCTCTGCTGTGACACAAGACAATTAACAGGCTGAGCCCATAATGATGCCGCATTAATGTGTTGCCGTGGTTACGCCCCACATCAGCCCCGCCGCCATACACCTGTGCAGGCAACATGCCACATCACGACACCACTGTGACATCACACCTCCCACGCGTCCAATGACGAGTCCAAGCACGTGGACCCCACCCTCTCCTCTCCCACAGCCCCCTCCTGATTGGCTGTCGGCCCTGCCTTTAATTAAAGTGCGGCGGCAGCACTATTAGCTCGCCATCCATCAAAAAACCCCTCAGTGTTATGACAAGATAATTACTGGTTTGAAAATCACACAACAGGACTCAGATTTTTATTGATTCAATCAGTCAGCAGATTAAAGAGCTTTTCAAAGAGTCTTGGGAGGGCGGAGAGGAGCTGCCGGGCCTCGCACACAGGAGTTTATTTGTTTTCCACAGATTGTTTCTGCACCACAATTACAGCTCTGGGCTGCAGAGAAAACTCTGGTAACTTAACAGGACAGTGGTGAACCACAGAGCAGCAGATACAGTGGATGACAAGATCATGAAAACACTCAGAGAGGCGGCGTTTCAGTAGTAATGAGAGCCGTAAACAGTCTGGGCTGAAAATCCTCCAGCAGCTCTCAGATTTCCTCCTCATTGTTTCAGGGTTTTACTATTTAAAGGCAGCTAAGTGTTTGTTTCTGTGTGTGTGTGTGTGTGTTTGGTGTTGATCACAGGCTGGCAGCGGTGGATTAGCAGTATTCCTAATTCCAGCAGATCACAATCATGACCACGCTCTCAGGCATAAATGACGACAGAACAACTCCCTCCTGTTAGAGATGAATGAAAGTTTAAAAGTTTGACCTCCAGCAGGGAGCTACGGAAAGCCAGAGAGGCCAATATTCTAATGTTTTCTTGTGATTAAATATTGTAGGAATATTACGCCACCTTCTAACTCAGTAGACTAACTGTTATCACCAACTAATAGTCCCCATAGAAATATTATAGGAACGTTGTAGAAATCTTACAGGAATGTTGTAGGAATATTCCTTTATAGACTTTAAAATGTCATGTTATTATTATATGGTTACATTTCTTCCATATTACCTCATTATACTGTGGCCAAAGAAAACAATTATTTCTGATACACAGTTTGAAATCAGTGTTCCAGGTGCGTGAAACTGCAGGTAAATATCCAACTCTTTTATAGCAGCATGGCTCTACGGAGGGCAATGTTGGTCCACCTGTTTGGTCCAGACATTCAGGTTCCCCTCAGGGTGAACTGTAATAACTCTGGTGATCCTCTGACTTTTCATCTAGTGCCACCATCAGGTCAACATGTTAATGTGTCCAGTTGTTACGGCTCCATGTGACTAACCCTTTAACCAGGTAGGATGTGATGTGTGGTCTCCTGAGTGAGATTGGTCCCAGATGCAGAGATACCTCCCGTTCCTCTACTTTCTTTTGGTTTCCAGCTGTGACACCTCTGTAGCACATCAACCACACATCATGCACTTCAGCACGTTAGCATGCTGATGTTAGCATTTAGCTCAAATCACTGCTGTGTCTAAGTACAGCCTCACAGAGCTGCTAGCACGGCTGCAGTAATCCACCAGGAACGCCATCTTGCATGTAGGTGACTGGTTGCCAAAAGATGTCGCAGAAAAAGTTGAGCCTGGTTCAACTTTGCCTGGACGATCCTGCTTTCTTTTGTTGTTTTTTTGTGGATCCCTCTGTGTTGGTCACCCTGCTACATAGATGGACTCGGTCTGAACCCGGCCTTACTGCAGGTGTATCTCTGCAGATTCCAGCCTTCGTCCAAGAGGGCTCAGGGTCGTCCCACTGGGGCGCTCTGCACACTTTCAGTTTGCAACTTGAGTTTTAATGTTAAAGATGAATCCAAAACTATAAACACACACACACAAAACATCGCAAGTTTACATACATGCACAATCAGCAAGAACCATGTGTACGTCTTTATTATACGCAGGAATGGTCATGTTGTTGAATTCAACTTTAACTTCAACTGAACTGTATTGTCCCAAAAGGAAATTTTGTCTTGCAGTTTGGATTTTCACCAGATAAAAGCTGGTGTGGTCACTTCACCCATTGCATCCGGCGGTCACAGTGTACCAGAAGGTCAGCGTGTCAGTTTCACCGGCTGCTGCTGCACATGTTGAAACCTGTTGTTGCTTCAGCGCGGGAGATTTTGAAACCTGCTGGAGATGAAGACAGTTGTTCTTTATTGATGTCCTGTGGTCAGGTAGTTCTGCAAAACCCTGCCGTCTTTTACGGGACGAGGCTGAGCCGATTGGCAAACAACACACCAAACAGGAAGTTGAGGGTTTTTAAACAGCGTTCGTTAAATACACCCAAACCATGATTGTGTGATTTTCAGCTCCGGACAGTCGGCACCTCCAGCTCTGACGTCACTGAGGAGAAAATGGTTACCTAACAACAGGACGGCAGGATGGCAGCCAGGAGGGATCATTTAGATTCTTTACAGGTTTTATTCCTGAGAAACAATCAGCACTGTGCTGTTACGTCACCCAGCTGTTCTGTGTTTATTAATTCTCCATCAAAGAATTCCCAAAGATCTTAATGCTCTTATGGCTGCCACTCAGTCCCCAGTCAGGCCAGCCAACCAGTGAAACCCGTACACTGCCATGCCAGGCCACGAGCGGCTGCCACGTTGTGACGTCGACATTTCTAACCCTGGAATTAAAACTCCAGAGTCCAAACAGAGTAAAGTGCAGCCCTGCAGAGTTTTTATGTTTGAAGTTTTAAAATGAAACTGGGCAGAAACATTAGGATTAAATGCTTTTGTTATTTTTATTTAAAAAATGGGCCAAAGAGGCTGCTGTCCAATCTGACCACAGCGGCCTCAGCTTCAGAGGGACCAGGAGGCCACAACGTAGACATTAACCTCTGGTGGGTCAGTCGTTACGAACTCATGTTGTGCTGCCAAACTTTGTTCAAACTCACAGAACTTTTTTTTAAATTCTAGCGGAGATCTCAGAGTTTCCAAAGATCCCAAATGTGTCAGACAAATTTTGGGGAAATGTGCGCAAAATGAAGCAGCAGACATGTGGAACATTTCCATCTGATGGAACAATGCAGACATAAAAAACATGGAGTCTCAGTGGAAACACCACAGAGCTTCAGTGAAGAGCTGCAGCAGTAGAATGAGATGGTTAACTATCACTTAAGGGGTCAGAGCTCCTCTGTGGAGTTTCTATTTACATTCAGTGTTTCCACAAAGACACACTGAGGTCTAACAAATGCCTTACATGCACTTCCTTCCCCGTTAGACACTTGCAAAACTGACCTTTAGAATATTTTGAATGTTGCATTGTTTACATCCATGCTTGCTAGCTTGCAGTCTTCTTCTTCACTGCTTCCACGTTGCTTCGTTTGTTGGCGCTTTACCGCCACAAACTGTGAAACCAGCTGTTGGATGAGTATCACGACCAGGCACGCAAATGTCTTCATGACTTGCATGATACAAAAAAAACGGGGACCCAGTCGTAAAGACGTTGCTTCATACTTCAAACTAGAACGAGCCACAAAACATTCACAGTTACGACACTTTTACTTAAGTATCTGAATACTTCTTGCACTGAAGTCATTGTATTTGTTTGGTTCTGACACGCTCAAAATACTCTGATCTGCCCAAGGCATTGGCTGACTTTCAAGCTTAAATGACATGAATTAATATAATAATATCTCATTAATTAAATGTGTAGGCTACCTGTTGTGAAGTCACGGTTTGCAGGGGCACCTCCTCTTTCCCTAACAAGGATAATGTGTTGCTGTTAATTACAGATTTTACACATACAAGACCACAATATGAACATGTAACTTTTGGACTGAACTGGAAATGAGTGACCTGACCTCCACCACCTCCGCCTGCACCATCATGAGTCCCTCCATCTCTATGAGGTGGGATTGGGCAGTCTCTCTGCCTCCTCTAACCACCCTATTGTACTGAGGGTACTGAGGACTGGATTCAACTGTTATCAAGCAATCGACACTATGATCACACATCAGTAGCCTGTCAAACCAACAGGCCAATCAGATGCCAGAGAGTAAAGCTTGCTAACAGGAAGTGACCAGCTGTGGCACATGCAGCCTGCCTCAGTGGTAACATCAAAATACAGCCTGTACAGTCCACCTGTGTGGCAAGATGACCGGGAATCAAAACAGTCAGTACGCAGCCTTCAGTCCTCTCTGTCCATCCCATAATGCCGTTAGTCCGGCGACCCGAGCACATGTACACCCCCCCCCACTGAGCCTTATTTCAATATTTATTTTGTTGCTGTTTTAGGAATTTCCCAGAAGAGAAGTCAGATGGTTAGATTGCCGATGGATTTTTGTTTTCATGATCTATTTTTGGTCTTTAAAAGAAAAGCTTCACAGACACATATTACTGCCAGATAACATCAGTCAAATGATCTGTATCGTTTATTATGAATTAGTATTACTTAACTTTGACAATAAAAAAACAACGCCCACCTCTCTCACGTGCATACCAGGGGCCCTGCAGTAGGCTGTATTTTCAAAATAAAAGTCCCTAAAAGTAAAAGAAGCTCATGGCAGACCCATACTAAGTAATATAGTTAATTCTAATTGTATAATTGTATTATAAATCTGCACAAAAAGCATGTTTTTATTACTGCAGCCTCCATGACTCAACCCATAAATAAATCCACTAAAAACTCCTGATTCTGATCTGCACTGTTTGAAGTTTTGGTATTTAATTATTTAAACATGAACGGCATTTAATAATGAAATTAATGACTGTTGGCGTGAACTAAATAGCCTTCAAAGACGTGAGAAGCAGAAAAATGTTCCCACCCCGGAGGATTTTATTTTCCTCTTCTGATTGTTGTGATGACATTTGGCCACACCAACACACATTCATACACCCACTCACACACACACACACACACACTCACACACACACGTGCACCCCCCATGATGACTCGTCCCATGATTTAGGTGACAGCGTTGATTGATGACTCGGCATGCTGGAGGTTCATTCGCTTCGTTCCTCCAAAACCACAGAGTACAATAACATCCCGGCCTGCCAAACCCGCAGGACCGGGCGAGAGACACCCTGCGTAGGTGAGGGGTGGGGGGGGGGAGTTAAGGAGGGGGAGGGAGGAGGGTTTGTTGTAGAAACAGAGGATAGAGAAGTTAAAGAGAGGAAGAGACAGAGCAGAAGGTGTGGTCTGAACCATCAGCAGCCTGTCAGCTCCTGTCTGTCTGTTTGTTTCTGTGTCCTTTGTTGGTTCTGTTTGTCCTGCGTTTGTTCTGTTTATCCTGCATTGGTTCTGTTTGTCCCACATTTGTTCTGTTTGTCCTGCGTTGGTTCTGTTTGTCCTTTGTTGGTTCAGTTTGTCCTTTGTTGGTTCAGTTTGTCCTTCGTTTGTTCTGTTTGTCCTTTGTTGGTTCTGTTTGTCCATTGTTGGTTTTGTTGGTTCTGTTTGTCCTGCGTTTGTTCTGTTTGTCCTTTGTTGGTTCTGTTTGTCCTTTGTTGGTTCAGTTTGTCCTGCGTTGGTTCTGTTTGTCCCGCGGTTCTGTTTGTCCCGCGTTGGTTCTGTTTGTCCCGCGTTTGTTCTGTTTGTCCCGCATTGGTTCTGTTTGTCCTTTGTTGGTTCTGTTTGTCCTGCGTTTGTTCTGTTTATCCTGCATTGGTTCTGTTTGTCCCACATTTGTTCTGTTTGTCCTGCGTTGGTTCTGTTTATCCTTTGTTGGTTCAGTTTGTCCTTTGTTGGTTCAGTTTGTCCTTCGTTTGTTCTGTTTGTCCTTTGTTGGTTCTGTTTGTCCATTGTTGGTTTTGTTGGTTCTGTTTGTCTCGCGTTTGTTCTGTTTGTCCTTTGTTGGTTCTGTTTGTCCCACATTTGTTCTGTTTGTCCTTTGTTGGTTCTGTTTGTCCTTTGTTGGTTCAGTTTGTCCTGCGTTGGTTCTGTTTGTCCTTTGTTGGTTCTGTTTGTCCATTGTTGGTTTTGTTGGTTCTGTTTGTCTCGCGTTTGTTCTGTTTGTCCTTTGTTGGTTCTGTTTGTCCTGCGTTTGTTCTGTTTGTCCTTTGTTGGTTCAGTTTGTCCTGCGTTTGTTCTGTTTGTCCTTTGTTGGTTCAGTTTGTCCTTCATTGGTTCTGTTTGTCCCGCGTTTGTTCTGTTTGTCCCGCATTGGTTCTGTTTGTCCTTTGTTGGTTCAGTTTGTCCTGCGTTGGTTCTGTTTGTCCCGCGTTTGTTCTGTTTGTCCCGCATTGGTTCTGTTTGTCCTTTGTTGGTTCTGTTTGTCCTTTGTTGGTTCAGTTTGTCCTGCGTTGGTTCTGTTTGTCCCGCGTTTGTTCTGTTTGTCCCGCATTGGTTCTGTTTGTCCTTTGTTGGTTCTGTTTGTCCTTTGTTGGTTCTGTTTGTCCTGCGTTGGTTCTGTTTGTCCTTTGTTGGTTCTGTTTGTCCCGCGTTGGTTCTGTTTGTCCTTTGTTGGTTCTGTTTGTCCCGCGTTGGTTCTGTTTGTCCTTTGTTGGTTCTGTTTGTCCTGCGTTGGTTCTGTTTGTCCTGTCCTGGTTTGCATTCTGCAGGTGGATGTGTTCATCCAGTCGTGTGCTCATGAAGTTTGGGCTGCACATGACAACATTTACGTTATCTACTTCTTACATGTTGTCAAGACTCAACTGAAAAAACATCAAATTTACAATCAATAACATTTGACTTATTATTATTATTCTGATGTTTTGCATTGTTGGGGACTTTGCATCAGCCCTGAGGTACTTGTACTTTACATGAGTATTTCCATTTCATGCTACTTTACACTGCACTACATCTCAGAGGGAAATATTGTAGTTTTTACTGCACTACATTTATCTGACAGCATTAGTTACTTTACAGATTCAGATTATTGATACAAAATATAATCAACTAATAAATTAAGATGTATTATTATCGGTTAAGATAAGACTTTATTGATCCCTGGGGGAAAATTTACAACTTATATAAAGTGATTAAAAGCAGCTCCACCTTCACCAGCTGCACCATTAAAGTGATGAACACATGAATGCTTTTAATTATAATCCAATAATATAATATATATTATTCTGCATAATGAGTACTTTTACTTTTGGTATTTTAAGTATATTTTGATGCTACTACTTTTGTACTTTTACTTCAGTAACATTTTGAATGCAGGACTTGCACTTTTGCTTAAGTAAAAACACATTTTTGTTAGTTACCATTAAAAACTGTGTGATTAGATGAGACTTAATTGATCTCCAGAGGGGATCTTCACATTACAGCAGCACAAGTCTGAAGAGGCAGGAAACAGATAAAGAACTATTTAAAATAATAAATACTACACAATAAAAAATTAAGTAAATTATATATATATAAATCACACAACTGTACTGAAGGTGGATTTATTTCTCTTTTGATGGAGCTAGGCTAACAGTTTTGCTCTGCTTTCAGTCTTTGTGCTAAGCTAGGCTAACCCCATCCAGGACCTGTCTCTGTACCAGACACACAGAGATGAAACTGATGTCCCAGTTTGCCAAAATGCCAGACTACGCCTTTAAGAGGAGTGGTGCCTAACCTGGGGGCCAGAACCTCCCGAGGGGTCACAAGACAAACACGAGGGTCGAGAGAAGAACAAGACGAGAAAGAAGAAGGAAAGATTCTCCTGACTTTTCTCAAGCTTTTTGTCTGAGTGGGGATCATCACTGTTTTTGTTGCACTGCCCACAGCTCATAGATGGACTGTATGTTGGGGGGGGGGGGGGCAAACACACAGAGAGCTGATCAGATGGAGTCCCAGTGGAGTCTGTGGGAGGACTGCAGTTGTTGTTGATACAGTGTTGAGTTCAATGTTTACACTAAATGTGGGAGACAATAGTGGTGAGAGAAGCCTGTGATTATATGATTATACTGTATGTTAGTCATATCTGTGCATTCTCTGACAGGCATCATTTCTAGAAAATGAAATTATGGTGAAATGAAGTTATTCTGCACTGAGCTGTAAACCCCCTGAAGGACCCAGAGGGTCTCTGCTGACCACCCTGACAAACACTGTGGTGGACACTCAGCACATTTTCTCCTGCTGCAGACACGAGCTCCTTCTGTACATTACAGGAAAAGTCGACAAGTCATTGACACTTTTCAGTATAAAATTGATTTCTTAAAATGTGAAAAACCAATCAGCCAGTAGTACGGAATTATTATATTGTTTCCTGTACAAATAAACTTGTTTTAAGAAAAGCTGAATATTGTCAAGATTAAGGAACACTTACAGTACGAGATAGGTCCACGATGTGTTTAGCCTAGCTTAGCACAAATACTGGATGCGGGGGGAAACTGCTGCTAACTGCTAGCTGTTAACTCATAGCTGACATTACTGCTGCAGCTGAGTCGATAAAAACTATTCCTCCTCCTGGTTGTAACTTTGATTTAGAGATATGGTGAATTTCAGATATGATGATGTTTCCAACTTTGCAAATCATCTCACACAAAAAGCTTCTATTGCCGGCAGTTACATCGAAATAAAATCCTATTAACACTAATGCAATCTACTCAGGTTATTGAACTACTAGTACCAGCCTGTTACTGTTGTTAGCTACCAGCTGTTAGCACTGTTTCTATGGCATTTCTTGATTTTGAATATATATATTTCATGTGTGTTGTCATATGTGTAGCGATCACACCGAGTAACAGCGTCGAGCCTCGGCTGTGTTCACTTTTTCCTCCACAGTGGTGTGAGTGTTATTAGTGACAGGAAACACGGGGAGATGCACAGGAAGATGACAGCTGCTGGACAGGAGGCGGAGACATTGTGGTGACTGGTCATGTGATGCTCTGACGCACTCAGTCAGCCTGAATTTAAACAGGATCCTGCTGTGAGATGATTTGGCAAAATAACAGCACACACTCAGAAACAGTTTGATTTGCTTGTGAAGCCCAGCAGGAGGGATGTTTGTTTGGTGATGACAGCGCGGTGACATCATGCAGGTGGTCACCGCAGGTCGGCCGGTCGGCTGGGCGACGCTGGATGACGGCAGGAGGGTTAATTTTAGCTGCTGTGTTGGAGTCACAGGGCAGTGACTGAGAGTCACAGGAGAGGAAACACCAGAGCCTCGTGGTCTGATGGTGACTGATGTTCATCACTGCTGTCAGGCCTCTCATGCTCTGCTGGCTTCTTCTCTACAAACTCCTGCTATAAACTTCTGCAAACCCACAGAACTTTATTTTAAATTCTAGAGAAGTTTCCAGAGATGTCACACATGTCAGGCTGAATTTGGAGGAGATAAAATGGTGGATTCTGCTCTGTGCTCCCCTCAATGGTTTTACACATTTTTCAATGACAATTACTCAGATTTTCCTTAAGTGTCTTTGGCCTATGAGCCAATGGGAAGAGAGTGTCAATAAACTGAGAGCGTGGTTTCTTGTGTATTTCTTTCTGCATTTCTTTATTTAAGCATTTATTTATACATCTGATTTTGTATTTATTAACTGCCTTATCTATTTTATAGAATTTTATTTATCTATTAATTTAGTTTAAGTTATTTTTTGTCCACCGTACCTGCTGCACCGAAAACTTTACTGCTAAATCTCATCTTGCCTCTCCTCGCCTGCAACGTTCATGCTTTTAATTTGAAATATTCTGATACAACGCCCTCCTCTTTACATTTTTATATTTTTGACACACACACACACACACACACACACACACACACACACACACACACACACACTGCTCTTTATATAATGTGGACTTTGTGTCCTCCCTCTGTAGGAAGATAACAGTTTAGCTCAGCAATAAATCCTCACACCTCCTCCCTCCTCTCTGCTGGAGTTTGGCCTTCATTCACACACACAAACACACACACACACACACACACACACACAGCACTGACAAGCAGAAAATCTCTTAATGGGGCGTCTTCATTTCTTTACGACCACAAACCTCAAAATCCAACTGGAAACTGAAGAAGAGCCAAGAAACAAAACAGGGAGGCAAGGAGAGGAGGCAAGGAGAGAGGAGGCAAGGAGAGGAGGCAAGGAGAGGAGGCAAGGAGAGAGGAGGCAAGGAGAGGAGGCAAGGAGAGGAGGCA
>SEMN01001409.1:24383-50958 GCA_005408345.1 Macquaria australasica
GCATTTATTTATACATCTGGGTTTATTCGTTTATTCAGCTGTATCTGTTTTATGGGATTTAATCTGATGGTTGGTTTTAAGTTGTTCGCGTCCGTTATGGCGCCGAGGGGCATGCTCGCGATCGTCATCATCATTATACCCGACGTTCGTGGCGCCAGTTTGGGAATGTTCACCGATTCTGGCCATCACGTTTTATCATTTTTGACGCACGCACGCCATCTTTTATGTGGACGTCATCACATGTGGGGAGGATGTGATTTGAGCTCGACCGATAAGATCATCACGCATCATCCCATCTGCTGGTTTGTGTTATTCGTTCCTTTTTTAAGACACATCAGACGATTTTCGACAAAACAAAGGGAGGAAAGAACATCGAAATCAAGATCAAAGTGACCAGGCATCCGGCATGACCCGTCCGTGACCGAGATCCATCCGGCGCTTCCGGTGCGTTCAGGCCGCCAATCAAAGCGGCGTATCCGGCTAATTCCGGCATTCCGGGTGGTCTCAAAGGCCAGGCAAACCTCCGGCGCATTCCGGGCGCGCATTCCAGGCGTGGCAGGTCAAAATGATCCGGCAGGTCCATTCCGGGCATTCCGTGCCAGGCGTGACCATTCCAGAACATCCAAGGAGAGGAGACAAGTAGAGGAGGCAGGGAGAGGAGGCAGGGAGAGGAGGCAAGGAGAGGAGGCAAGGAGAGGAGACAAGGAGAGGAGGCAAGGAGAGGAGGCAAGGAGGGCCTCCAGGTGAAGAAATAATGTCTCCACAGATGATCGATCGATCCAGAGAAATTGTGACATTCTTCTCCTGTCAAAACCTGCCGCCTACACTACCCACAATGCACCTCTCCCTCTGACAGTTGGGGTGTGTTATGCTAGTAGCGGCTAATGTAGCCTGCAGCAGAGATGAGCAGCGGCTGCAGAGGTTTCTGACTCCTCACCAACAGATCCTAAACGCAACACAACTTAACAGTGAAACTGTGGAAGAAACAGCTGCAGTTTGTCCTGATGTCAACACTGTGTGTGTGTGTGTTGGGTTGAGAGGAGGGTGCATTTGATTTCGTGATGTTTGGTCAGCAGTATGTGAGGAATGCTGCTGTGAGTGACCACACACACACACACAGAGTTTCTCTCTGCAGAAGCTTCATCTGTCTTTGTGATCTCCAGCTGTCATACGATGCGTTTACATGCACTGAAGTAACCTGATTACTGTTGGCTTTCAGAAACCTCGCCACGCCGTGAAAACAAGAAATTCCTTTTGCCTCCTCAGGGTGGGTTCAGCTAAACAATGAACAAAACCTACCAGATCACTCTCATAATCTCCTAACTCAAACACACCACACACTGTCGCAGACAAGTCGGCAAAAGGAAGCAGGAAGAGGAGAGACGGTTTGCCTTTTATTAAATTACATTTGGGACTGTCCTTGTGTTTCTTTTCTTAACACCTTTCATGCCTCATGTAAAGAACTTTTTTATTACCTTGTTGAAAGGTACCATGCAAATAAGCTTACCTTGCTTTATATTCCAGAGGCAGCTAGTCTGGAACCAATCACCATCCAGGAACCAACTACACAGTCACTTCGAACCAGCCAATCACAGCAGCTCACCTGCAGCCCATCAGACACACACCACACAGAAAGAGATAGAGATCCACAACATACAGCCTGACACAAAACCTAATGATCTGACCATGTAGGCCAGGGGCCTCACACTGAAATTACCCAGGGGCCACTGGCCAGGGTGCCTTCACCTGTCCCCGTACCTGTCAGACTGCTCTGCATGTTCAGTGGAGCGATGCTGCTGAGGCTGTTTTTCCTCGGATGTTGACAGAGATTTAGTTTGGTGAGCTCAAACAAACCAAAGCCAACAGAAACCTCACACACAGTAAAACAATAAAACCTTCATGCTTAAGAGAATAATAAAATAACAAGGAATCATTAAAGCAAGCGTTCCCATGGAGATGTACATGTTTACCGTATACATGCTTGCAGTCTCTTATAGACAGGAATAATATTTCTGAGTGCTGCTGTTGCAGAACCTGGTGGTTCTAATAAAAGACGAAACAGGAAGCAGTCACATTAAACTCCACAGAAATAATCAATCAACCTTTCCTTCAGGTTTAGACAGAGACGCTGGAGTCAGACAGCTGTCAGTCAAACACAAACTAACATGTTAATAAGTTGTGTAAAAAAAGAATAAAAAAGCCACATTTTAAGCTCTGATTTCCCAAGACTTGGGAAAAATAAAAGATATATAGAATTTATTTACAAGCCACATTTATGAAATCTAAACGTGTGTGTGTGTGTGTGTGTGTGATGAGATGTTTACATGTGAGCATGTGACTTGAGACAGGGAGCACTGCAGAGAGAGGGAACCACACAGTGATGCATTCTTGTATCCAAAAAAATGAAATCTGACTAAAACTGAAAGTGAAATAAAGAAAAGCAGCTTCCAGACAGATTAATGTCTGACTGTGTGACTGCAGCGTCAAACAGCTTCTGCTGTCACCAAATGAGCTTAAGTCTGTCAGCCGTATTAATAAGACCAGAGCCTCATCTGACCCTCAGAGGTGGAGAGGAACCAGGTACATTTACTCGACTACTGTACTTCAGTACAGTTTTGAGGTACTCGTACTTTACTATATTTTAGATATAGATGATAGATTATTACAGATTCATCTACCCAGCAGAAAATAAAGTGATTAAAAGTAGCTCCGCCAGCTGCAACATTAAAGTGATGAACACTGCAATGCATCAATAATTATAATTCAATAATATCATATAGATTATTCTGCATAATGAGTACTTTTACTTTTGGTACTTTAACTACATTTTGATGCTTTTTATACTTTTACTTATTAAGTAAAATATTGAATGCAGGACTTTTACTAGTAGCAGATACTCTGCAGTGTACACTGTGGTATTAGTACTCTGGTGGATTCATTCTGTGCTGATCTGATTTCTTCTGTGTGGAAACAAAGTGAAGCAGCTCGTGAGGACGTCTGGCTGAAGGGAACTCCAACATGAGCTTCACGCCTCAGTGATGACAGACTGCAGTTTCTGTATGGACACACGGCGTGTTAATGTGTGACTCAGTTTAAAGTTTGGTTTCTGGCACAAAGTCAAGTTTGAGAGTTTTACAACCTGAATAAGTTACCGTGTGAAAGAAAACGACATGAGTGACGTGACTTGAGGGTGAAAACCTTTCAGAGTGGGAACCCTCACTCTCTCAGAGTGCAACCTGTGAAACTTTCAGACTTTCTCCTCCTCGTCTCTCTGCTGCAGTCTCAGCTCAGATGATGACAGCGGCTGAAATCCAGAAAGCAACGTTCCCAGGTTTCCCTGAAGCATTGTTGGGCACCGCTCACCTCCTGAGCAGCAGAGGAGGAATTATTTTCAGGGGGCTTCTGGGAAAACGCAGCCTTAAAGGATTAGTTTTCAAGATATGTGTGTAAAGTTCCTGTTAACGTGGGACATGTGTGTTAATGTGAACTGTGCGGGGGGAACGTCGGAGCCAAGAACAGCTCCCAGCTGGACTCGTGCCCAAAGGCTGATTGTTGCTGTTTGCTGCAGAAATAACTAACTAAACAATGTGAGGGAAGTTAATCCAGAGGCCAAGAAGATACACACACACACACACACACACACACACTGACTTCTCTGCCATCGACCTGACTCTGAAGCTAGCTAGTTAGCAGTAAACACAGTGCAGCTGAGGCTGATGGGAAAGTCTGTAGTTCTGCAGGTATTTGGTCGTAAACCAAAGTGTTGGACACATTAACATGTTGACCTGATGGTGGCGCTAGATGGAAAGTCCACTGAAACTGTAGCTTAAACATCAAACTATATATGTGTGTTTTTAAAGATTATTGTCCTCAGTAGGAACCAATGGGCTTGGAGCTGAGAGCCACCGACAGGAAGTCAGACAGGACTGAGAGACGGACCGACACGTGGTGGTTTGAGTCTGAACATAACTGATCAACAGCCGACTCGTTCTTTAACACAAACTGTTGTTTTCTCCAGCTGACTGGATTTATTATCTTGTTCGTGTCACAGACTGGGTATAAAGATGGACGACATGACAGCTCCAAAACATCTGGAAAACATCTGGATCGCCCCCTGGTGGCTGGCTGCAGTACAGGTCCATGTTAGCGGATGGGACATGGGCCAAACAATCAAAAAAATCAAAGTACACGTCAAATAAAATGTTCCCAAAGACGGTTTCTGTCATTTCAGGTTCTTCTCACGCTGATGTTTGTTCAAGTGTTCGTTTGGTTTTAATTAGTTATTTGATGCTGTAAAAAGGGGGGAGGCATCATGATTGACAGCTGTGAGTGTGCTGTGATTGGTTCAGGCGGGTGTGTGGGCGGGACCTCGATCACTACTGCGCAGACTCTGGCTCATAATGACGTCACCGAGCAAGATGGCAGCTGCCGTATCCGGGGTATTTTGGCTTCATTTTTTACAGTGGGAGGAAGTGGAGACGCGTCGGCCATCTTTATTTACAGTCTGTGGTTCGAGTACATTGACGTTACGTTAGCGTGTCGCTGTAGCTTGGCCGACTGCTTTGCACACGCTCATTTTGTTGTCTTGGTTACAGCAGGGTCTCCTAAAAGACTTTGCAGGGGCTTGTGTCCACCATATTAGTGTAGATAAACTGTAAAAATATAGCCGATCAGAGCTTTGTTTCTTTTTCTCTGAACAGGATGAATCCTCCAGGAAGTTGTCGAGCTGCTGTCATTAGAAGATTGTCCTTCGAGGTAAAACTCTTTCAGTGAACTGCTGGCTTCAGTCCAGAACACACAACAAGTGTGTGTTGTCAACTAAAACTGTGTACACTCACACAGCAGCAGATCATGAATCATGAAACAAAACAGCAGCACTTACTCAGTTTCAGATCGCAGTGATAAATCATGTTGTCATGATTAAGATAACCCGTCACGGGGAAAGCTTATATCAGATATCTCCTCTTCACTTGTTTTGATCATGTCAATACATGCTGAGGGATTATTCTCACTGCAGATTGATCTGCGGATTCTTTTCTCGATTAGTCGTTCACTTTTTAAAATGTCAGAGCAACAGTCTAAACCCAGAGAGATCCAGTTACTGAGACAGAAAACAGACAAGCAGAAGGTCGTCACACTGGAGGAGCAGGAACAGCACATTATGAAGAATGACTCAAATGATTAATCGATTATCAGAATGGTTGCTGATTCATTTGCATTTGCTCATCTGTGCAGGTCTTATAAAATGTCGTCTTTGTGAAACAGACGACGGACGGGTCGACCTGAAGATGAAACATGTCGGTAAAAACTTTACTGGCAAGTTTTTAGAATAATTTGAATTAGCTAATATAATACTAATACTAGTACTAATAATAGTGTGCATTTTACGTTTACTCTGAGCAGCTTCATGTGTACCAGCCATGACCTCATTCATATCAGGCAGCAATAGAGGTTTGAAACTGTAAATGGCGTCAAAAAAAAGTCCTAACTCGGTCAAATCTGAACACACAGTCATGATCAATATATTGTTAGATTCGGTGTGACGTCCACTTCCAGCGGAGACCATTGTCTCTGATGTCCATCCAGAACAAACGTCCAGAGAGTATCACAGTAATGCAGTGATAGTTGTCTGACAGCTCATTCACTCACTGCTGATGGAGACACAGCTAACTCACTGACTCCGGGGCAGAGTTATACGTCCACCCAAAGCATTCTGGGAGCTGCAGTTCCAAAACTGAGAGCGCAAAGAATAACAGCAGTGACACAATCCATTAATAGGAACTTTTTTCATGTTGAACTATCAATATGTTTTTGACACTGGAGGCCACAGCATTATCTGACTTATTTCACCTTCATATTAACTCCACTGACTGTGGATTGAAGTGAGAGTGGTGTGTTCAGTGTCTGCGTGTTTATCTGCAGCTGTTCCAGCTTGTTCTGTTTACATTTACAGTTACAGTCATCTGTTGAACTGTTTTTTGGAAAAATCTAAATGAATCAAATCAAACTGTGGGCAGAAAGTGAGATTGAATCTGTGCTGGCGGTGAAATCTTCACTCCAGCTGTTTCCAGCTGTTTCTCTCTGCTGCTGACGTGCTCTTGAGCCTCACGTCCTCTCTGGAACCAGGCGAGGACACGGACCAATGAGAGCTCAGCGCCTGCTTCCAATTACCCTGCACACACACACACACACACACACAGCATACTGACTTCATGAGAATCAGGCAGCAGGGTGTGTGTGTGTGTGTGTGTGTTTCTGTGTGTAGGTGTGAGAGTGTTTGTTCATTTACAAGTGAATTCATGCATGTGCAGTTACTGGCAGTGTGTTCATTGAATCAACTGTTTTCCAAGGAAGTAACCTGTGTGTGTGTGTGTGTGTGTGTGTGCGGGCGTGTGTGCGTGTGTATGTGTTTGTGTGTGTGCGGGCGTGTGTGTGTGTGTCTGTGTGTCTTTTAGACTCAGTCACTCAGCGAACCTGTTTTCAGTTTTACAGATGGAAACGTCACAACTGTGTTAGAAGCTGAGTAGTAGAGTACTGTACTTAAGTACTAATTTGGGGTACTTGTACTTTACTTGAGTATTTCCATTTTCTGCTACTTTCTACTTCTACTTTTCTACTCCATCTCAGAGGCAAATATTGTATTTTGTACTGCATTACATTTATTTATTAACTTTAGATACTTTCAGATTCAGATTAATAATACAAAAGATGGTGTATTATTATCAGTTAGGACTTTAAAGCCTGTATCAGTGTCCATGTAGTCCATCAGCAGCTCCTGTCTGCAGTGGATCCTGGATGTACAGACAACTGTCAATGGATCACTGAAGAACAGTTAGTTAGAAACAGGAGGCTTCTCAGGCAACTTCTGCAGCTAGAAGGAGTGTTTTTTTCTCTGTTTTCTAAGGAGATTTCCGGACGTTTATTCACGATGGACATATAATATAATAATATCCTCTGAAAGTGTAAGTCACACTGAATGTAAAAATATGTGTATCATGTGTGTGCGTTCAGATCTGACTGAGTTAGGACTGAGAAGAAGCAGTGGGATTTTGTGTTAAAGGGATAGTTCACCCTAAAAAAGAAATCCTGGCTCCTCTGTGTGAGGCAGAACTAACTAAGGTGAATGAAACAATAAGTGAACTGATCCATTAGCTCTTAAATCGTTTCTTGTTTTGAAAAAGACGTGAAAGATTTCATTTAACTGACTGACTAACACATGTCTCTGTCATCACAGCTGAGTTCTCCATCTATCATCCAGTGTTCGGCCCGCTGTGAGAATCATTATATAAGAGCACATGTTGAATCCTAAACCAGTCTGAAAATCCTCAGTGAGGAAACAAAGTGAAGCTGTATTAACTGTGAGTCTGTACCTGAGGCCTCGCCTTCATTACGTTATATTACACTGTAAGCTGTTAGACTCTTGTAGTTTGTAGTTTTCTGACCCGCTCTCATACATCAGGATTTATCAGATTGATTATGCAATGTGTCACTTGTCAGCTAACTCATGCAGGAAGTGCTGCGTTACTGGAGGATCAGCATCTTACTGTTTCGAAGCCCGGTGGAGAAACACTACATCTATCTGAGCGTCGAGGTTACTGCATACTTTTCTTTTTACACACACAACATATGATCAGCTTATAAAACATGATGCACCATTATTGATTAGAGGCACCGCACACTCACACTGTTGCAGCTGGAGTTTACGTACAGGCTCACCAAACACCATGCACTAATTAGAATAATTAGGTTGTAACTGGTCCTGTACTAAAACCAACAGGAGATTGTAGAGTCTTGGGAAAACATCTACTGAGGCAAAAGTGAGTGAACATGTTTATAAAATACTTCACATCAGCTCCACCTCAACCAGCTACAGCAGTAACTCATCAATACTAATAATAATGATCCAGATATACACTCTGATAGTGGCCTTTCTGCATTATGAGAACTTCATGCTGATAGTAAAATTTGAATGCAGGGCTTTTACTAACAGAGTAACAGAGTATTTTTACACTGTGATATTAGTACTTTTACTGAAGTAAAGGATCACAATCTTACTGGGACACTAGAACAGAACAGAGCCGTTAATGTGGACTGTCCCACTATGACAAGTGTCTGCTGAAGGTAAATGATGTATCCAGGTGTTCTGTAACTCTAAAGCACCTTTCGGCGGACTCTCTGCTCTGACTGTTGCTTTTAGTACTCGACTACTCGAGTATTTCCTGAGAACTCAAATGAATGTCTCCCATCTGAATCATCTTCTGAACGCCTGCAGGATCCTGTGAAGAACTCTTCATGTTTGACGCGTCCGCCCACGATACCAGCCTCCTCTCTCTGCTGTACACCTGTACAACCTCACACCTGCAGGAAGTGGCTGGAGTGTAACTGAGTATATATACACACCGATCAGCCATAACATTATGACCACTGACAGGTCATAATGGAGGAACATTGATTACCTCATATATATATATATGTGTGTGTGTGTGTGTGTGTGTGTGTGTGTGTGTGTGTGTGTGTGTGTGTGTGTGTGTATACATATACACACACACACACACACACACACACACACATATATATATACTGTATATATATCTGACAGGTGCCATTGTAACAAGATAATCAATGTTCCTCCATTATGACCAGTCAGTGGTCATAATGTTATGGCTGATCGGTGTACTTTAATGAGTACTTTTACTTTTGGTATTTGAAGTATATTTTGACGTTAAAACTTTTCTACTTGAGTAAGATTTTCAGTGCAGGACTGTTACTTGTAACAGAGTATTTGAACACTGTGGTATTAGTACTTTTACTGAAGTAAAAGGCCAGAGTACTTCCTCCATCAGTGGGAGGGGCAGATGCATCAGTTGAGTCACAGTGAAGACGCCTACGGGTCAGGGCGAGGCCCAAACCGAGCAAAACAAAAGTCTCTCAGAGACAAAAATGACTCGCGAGGAAACTTCTTCAGACTTCCTCATCTGAGTTCACTTTGTATTTATTTATTCAGAAATTCATTTTCACACTGACGCCACAAAGTTTTATTTAGCTTATTTATTATTTTATCGACATATTTTTTAAACTATTTTTCCTGATTTGTATTGGGTTCCAACACTGCGGTCTTTATTTTAACAGCTGAATATTAATGATGAATATCAGATAGATATAAAAACTACACACAGCACACAGTACAGGTGGAAAACACAAATATTCACAAACACATGTTATGGCTGATCGGTGTATATATATATATATATATATATATATATATACACACACACAGTATATATATCTATGGTGGACCTCCTGCATGCTGTCTTCATGTGTCTCTCATTTTGCTTACAGAGGAATTAGGTTTCCCCACTTTAAATCCTTCCATTACTTTATTAAGTCTTGTGATCGCTGGTCTTTACACTGACATGATGTCTAATCACATCGCTTCCTGTTGACGACGCTGCGCTGTATTCAGTGAGGCTGTAAGTTTTAAAATAGTCTGATGTTTAAGTGCTGGAATACAGGAACGTATATTGTTGTTATTCACGACAGGTGATGGAGCAGTAAGGCAGTTTCTAGTGTTCATGGGTAATGTAGTTCAGGAACAATGTGGTGCTTGTAAGATGCAGAGAAGTCTGCAAAGCTTTTGTTACTGTGGAACAACATGTAGTGAGTTTCATGTTAGCAGGAACAGAACATGAAGTCGGTGATGGACCGATGCTGTGATCTGTGTCTTCATATTAACCCTCATTCAGTGTTTTCCTGCCTCCTGGAAAGTAGGATTTAATTCAGTGTAACACGAGTCTAAACTCAGATACTTTGCAGACTTAGTGGCCTAAAGGGATTCTGAACATATAAAATGGCCACTTCACTCTGAAGTAGCTAAAAGATGCTCAAAAAGTTGCTAAATGACGTTAGATTACGTCACACGCTCATTTGCATATCTGTGACATCACAACATAACAGCTAAAGTTAAAGAAAATGAAGTCAGACTAAACTGAACTGACTCTAAGTAGCTTCATCATTGTCATCATCATCATCACGCTGCGTTCATCTCATCACTGAGCATCTAATCTACCTTTAATTTCAAAAACCTTTTCTGTTGTTAACTGTGGGACTGAAGTCGCTGCCAGTTTAGATTAGATTATCTTGGATTAGCATATCTTGGATTTAAGGGATGTTGGCTATTATAAACATGGATTAAGAAACAGAATAAAAGCTTGTTAATTAAATTTATATCTGCAACATTTTAACACTATGCATGTATATTTTTCTGTCGAGGTTCTTTTCTTGATTTTTGCATGTACTTCACTCTTCGTCCAGCGGGTGGCGATGCAGTGAAGAACCCTGTTAGTGACATTCTGACCAAACACAGACTGGTGATAATACCACAACCTGCCATGTTTTGCAGCAGCGTCATCAGTAGAAGATATTAAGGCTTAAGCTTTTTTAACATTGTGGGAAGTATTTGGGAATTACACACCACCTATGATAAAAACACAGCCTGCTAAATGAACCATGAACTGTGGTTTAGAGTGTGAAGCTCTGTGACCAGATGTTTGTTAGTGAAATGCACCCTGGGAGTTGTAGTTGACTTCTCCACAGGCTTCACAAGACTTTTAATCAGAGAAGCAGATATTTTCTAACTCAGCTGTTCATGTTTTGTTGTGAAGCTTCAGCAGGAGAGTTTCATGTCCGTCCATCTGAAGAGACAGAACTGACAGTCATTTAACACTGAAAATTAATGCCTGAAATAACCTCCAAGCTTTGTCCAGGTTGGTTTTCCCACATTGAGCTTTCACACGTTTTTTTAATAATAAAACCAGTTTCAGAGCGATTCACTTCCTCCTTCTATTTCTCCTCTAACTTTGCTTAGACAAGAACACATTCACCTCCCAGCAGCTGTAAATCACTCTCTGATCCAAGAATCTAGCACAGCATATGAGGACTTATGAGGATATATGAGAATACGTCGTATCTCAACCATCTAACAGGAAAAATGCAATAAAAATCAGAGCGTGTGGCGGCAGAACCAACATAAAGCTGCTGATATGATGTTGTTGTTGGCTGAACGGAGAGTGTGAAAGACGGGAAAAAGCCTCTCTGTGACTTTCCTTTTCTTTGTTTTGTTTCTCTCTCCTCTGGTTTGTTAATTGGTCTGTTAGACTCTAAACTGTAGCTGAAAGCTCTGGGAAATTTAAAAACCAAAACAACGAGCCTGGCAAAGACCGTCTGTGAGTTTTAGATTTCAGTTTAACACAAAAGAGAAAAAGACAAACATGCAGGGATTTTATCCGTCTCCTACGCTCTGACCTTTGTTGTAGTCAAACTGAAATCAGCCTTTAATGTGACCTTAGGGTTTCTGATTGCTTAGTTTGAGTTTGGTTTATTTATTTACACAAAACACCTAAAACATAATATATTTAAGGATTAAAAAAATAAGAACATTCTTCTGGTGAGATTAAAAAACAAAACAAACCTTCTAAAGACATTATACCGATAAAGAAATGAAACAATGACGAGTGAAATTAGATTTTATCGATAAAAGTCCTGCATTAAAAATCTTACTTAAGTAAAAGAACAAAAGTATTAGCATCAAAATATACTATGTAAGTATCTAATTATTTATTAAATCACTGGATTGTATTTAATTATTGATGCATTAATGTGTAAGTGACATAATGTTGCAGCTGCAAGGTGGAGCTAATTTTAACTACTTTCTTTATATACTGCTGGGTAGTTTAATCTATAGTAATGCATCATAGTTTATTAGTTGATTTATATTTTAATAATTTAATAATTGGAATCTTTAAAGTAACTTAAGCTGTTTTAAAAAGTAGTGCAGTAAAAACTACAGTATTTCCCTCTGAGATGTAACAGAGTAGAAGTATGAAGTAGCATAAAATGAAAATACTCAAGCAAAGTTCAAGTACCTCAAATTTACTTAAGTACAGTACTTTAGTAAATGTACTTAGTTACATTCCAGCACTGATACATCCTGTATTAAATAACAGTATTTTTCAATGTGCAAATAAACAGAAAATAAATTCTAAAATGCAGAAATATTTTATGTTTCTGATGACCCCTAACGACGTGTCACAGACCTCTGGAGGTCCCTGAACCTTACTTTGAGAATCACGTAAACATTCATCTGAAGTGGCTGCTGATTGGTCCAAACACAGTGCTCACTGATGATGTGTTAATCGCCACAAACTCCTGTTCTCTGATTCCCTTCATCCAGTGAGCCTGAATAACTCCCACTGTTACTGTACATATAAATCTGAATGTAAATCTCCCATCAACCCTCTCACCTGCTGGTTTCCATGGTAACGACCTTTTGCAGAGGTATAAGCTGCTGGAGGAGGCAGATGGATGCCAGTGCTGATGAATAAAAGGCCTTTTGTGTTTGAGTCTAATCACAGCTTCTATAGATCCAACACCACAGTGAGCTTACTGCAGCTCAACCAGGCCAGCTGCTAACAGGCTAACAGGGGCTAACAGGGGCACACGTCACACACACACACACACACACACACACAGACTGAGGTCGTACAAGGTGATGCAGAAATCCACCCACACATCATCAATTCAGTTTTCAATTCAGTTTTCAATTCAGTTTTATTTATATAGCGCCATATCATAACAAAGTTATCTCAGGGCACTTTTTCGAATAGAGCAGGTCTAGACCGACTCTTTATATTTACAGAGACCCAACAGTTCCCACCATGAGCAAGCACTATGCGACAGTGGCAAGGAAAAACTCCCTTTTAACAGGTAGAAACCTCGAGCAGAACCAGGCTCAAGGTGGGCGGTCATCTGCCTCGACCGGTTGGGTTGAAGGGGGAAGGGGGGAGCGGGAGAGAGAGAGCAGGAGGAAAGAGAACATACAGCAGCTCAATACAGCATAGATATGGTAATGGCATTGATGTTAACACCAACAGAAACAACACCAAGAGCAACATTATAATAGCAATACTAATAACAGCAACAACAGCAATAGCATCAGCGGGTGCAGAGCAGGAGCACGGGGGCAGCAGGCGGCAGCAACCACAGACCCAGACCTCTACAGCTCCAGAGGCAGAAACACCTGCAGAAAGCAACAGAAGGGGAGGGAGAGAGAGAGAGGAGAGAAAGCACACAACTACGGGAAGAAGTTGAATTAATAACAAGCATTGATGGGATATGAGGGCTTACAGATGGAGAGGAAGAGGAGGAGAGAGGAGCTCAGTGCATCATAGGAAGTCCCCCGGCAGTCTAGGCCTATAGCAGCATAACTAAGGGGGGGCTCAGGGGTCACCTGAGTCAGCCCTTACTATAAGCTTTATCAAAGAGGAAAGTCTTAAGCCTACTCTTAAATGTGAGGAGGTTGTCCGCCTCCCGTACACAAACTGGGATCTGGTTCCACAGGAGAGGAGCTTGATAGCTGAAGGCTCTGGCTCCCATTCTACTTTTAGAGACTCCAGGAACCACAAGGAACCCTGCATTCTGGGAGCGCAGTGCTCTAGTGGGGTAATAGGGTACTATGAGCTCTTTAAGATATGATGGTGCCTGACCATTTAGGGCTTTGAAGGTAAGGAGAAGGATTTTAAATTCTATTCTGGATTTTACAGGGAGCCAGTGTAGAGAAGCTAATATTGGAGAAATATGTTCTCTTTTTCTGGTTCTTGTCAGTAAACGTGCCTCAGCATTCTGAATCAGCTGGAGAGTCTTAAGGGACTTATTGGGGCAGCCTGATAATAGAGAGTTGCAATAGTCCAGCCTAGACGTAACAAATGCATGGACTAGTTTTTCTGCATCTTTTGAGATAGGATGTGCCTGATTTTTGCAATGTTACGTAAATGAAAAAAGGCAGTTCTTGAAGTTTGTTTTATGTGGGAGTTTAAGGACATATCCTGATCAAAGATAACTCCAAGATTCCTTACGGTGTCACTGGAGGCCAGGGCAATGCCATCTAGAGAAACTATATCTTTAGATAATGTGTTTCGAAGGTGTTCGGGGCCAAGTACAATAACTTCGGTTTGTCTGAGTTTAACATCAGAAAATTGCAGGTCATCCAGGTTTTTATGTCCTTAAGGCATGCTTGAAGTTTAGCTAATTGATTGGTTTCATCTGGCTTGATCGATAAATATAATTGGGTATCATCTGCATAACAATGAAAAATTATGGAGTGCTTCCTAATAATATTGCCTAAAGGAAGCATATACAAGGTAAATAGAATTGGTCCAAGCACAGAACCTTGTGGAACTCCGTGACTAACTTTGGCGTGCATAGAGGATTCATCATTAACGGGTACAAACTGATATCGATCTGATAAATAGGATTTAAACCAGCTTAGTGCAGTACCTTTAATGCCAATTAAATGTTCTAGTCTCTGTAATAGAATGTGATGGTCAATGGTATCGAATGCGGCACTAAGATCTAGTAAGACAAGTACAGAGACAAGTCCTTTGTCTGATGCAATTAGAAGGTCATTTGTAACTTTCACCAGTGCTGTCTCTGTGCTATGATGCACTCTAAATCCTGACTGAAAATCCTCAAACAGGTTGTTGTTGTGTAGAAAGTCACACAACTGATTGGCTACTGCTTTCTCAAGGACCTTAGAGAGAAAAGGAGGGTTAGATATAGGTCTATAATTTGACAAAATCCCTGGATCAAGAGTGGGCTTTTTAAGAAGAGGCTTAATTACAGCTACTTTAAAGGACTGTGGCACATAGCCTTTAAATAAGGACAGATTGATCATATCTAGTACATAAGTGCTAACTAAGGGTAAAAGTTCTTTAAGCAGCCTAGTTGGGACGGGGTCTAAAAGACACGTTGATGGCTTAGATGAGGAAATCATGGAAGTTAGTTGATTACGGTTGATGGGAGAAAAGCAGTCTAAATTTACAGGTTTTACAGTTGTTTCTAAGGTTCCTGTGTTTGAAGATAAGTCAGTACCAACTGAGGGCAGGAGGTGCTGAATTTTTTCTCTAATAGTTAGAATTTTATCTTTAAAGAAGCTCATGAAGTCATTACTACTGAGGTCTATAGGAATACAGTTATTGGTTACACCTGTACTTTCCTGCTGTGACAAGTCCAAATGTCTGCTGTGATTAGAAACAGGTGAGTTAATAGAACATGGGAACCCTTGAGAAGTAAAGCAAGAGCAAATTGAGCTCAGTCTGTTTTTACAGAATAAAATCTGGAAGCTTTTATCCACCTAACACATGTAACATTCCTCTGCAGGTTGTTATCTCCCTGCCACGAACAATGAACTGCTGTCAAGGGCCAAATGAGACTAATTTCATCTCATTATTTGATGTGTCGCCTGACAGCGGCTCATCAATATGTGACGAGGCGAAGCAACAGCTCAGCGCCGACAGAAAGAGTCTGTTTACACAGAGAGGTCGTGATCCCCATCAGAGAGCTCTGCTCATCACCGTCTCCCGTTATCTCGAGTTTACAGAGGTGTTCCATACTGCCCGTAACAAGTGTGTTTGTTTCCTCAGGTCTATTCGAGAACTTCTACGCGTTTGTGCAGAAAAAGAGAAGGTTTCCTGCACTCTGAAGGTGTGACTTTGGATTTAGTCAGTTGGTTTTCACTGTAGCTTGTTTTTTAAATAAAAAATACTTGTTCAAATTTGTCCAAAGTGCCAGAGAACAAAAGACACAACACTCTCTGACTACATCCACAGTGACCTGGAGAGAAAGATAGAAAGATATTTTGGTTTTGTGCATCACCTCTTTTTCTTTCTTCCCTGTGAAACATCCAAATAAAATTTGGGAGGTTGATATCTCAAATTTCACAGGAAATGATTGCTTTGTGCCGCTTTTAAATGTGCACTTAAAAGTTTTTTCTTCACCAAACAAACAAATGTACTTATGCTTATTTTCAGATTTCGATGTTGGAGATTTATAATGACAGTTTGAACGACCTTTTGACCAAAAGCCCTGGCGCCACTCTGGACCTCAGAGTCCAGGGGAAGTCAGTGTATGTCCCTGGACTTACCCGGATCCAGGTCCAGACCGAGGCTGACATCCTCAACGCCATGGAGACAGGTGAAAGGAACAGAAAGATCGCCTCAACCAAGATGAACACATAGAGGTGCTGCTCTGTTAACATAGGAAGAAATATTACTGATGAAATTCAGAATTCATTATGTTATGAGTGACATGGCATAATCTTCTTTCTCCTCAGTTCTCGGTCTCACCTGGTGGTGGCGCTGGAGGTGGAGGGCTCAGACGAAGCGTCAGGACTAACGTCTCGCGGTACGCTGACCTTGTGTGATCTTGCTGAATCTGAACGAATCTCCAAGACCGAAGCTGAGGGTCAGAGGCTGGTGGAGGCCGCCGCCATCAATAAATCACTGACAGCACTGGGACAGGTACAAAGACACACAGAGGACTCACCTGGTTTGGTTCCAGTCAACTGATCCAATTAAAGACCTGTGACTAGTGTCACGTCACTTTTAGTGGATCAGGTTAAACTTGTAAACATGTCCAGATAGTGATGCAGGTAGTCCTCAGAAGCAACTGCCCGTTCCCTAAACCCCTCCCCCAAACAGCAATTGTCCAATCATAGCTTAGCAACCGTAACTAGGCACAGCAGGACTGTCAGTTAATGAGGAAGTTAGTGAGGAATGGATTAAACAGTGTTTATCTGTTTTAATGTAAGCTGCAAATGTTAGCATGTCTGGCTAACAAGCTCACTAACTGCAGTAGTAACTGAGCATTACTTCCAAGACCAATGAGCACGTCACTGGCTAACTACATTATTTTGTGGGGATGCAGGTTATGGTAAAATAATGACATCCACTGGATTTACCTACTAACCCTAACCCCCGGCTATGGAAGCTATTGAAGTTTAGGCTAACGTTAGCAGCTCTGACCTGCTCTGTAGTGGATTTAGAGAAGTTTACACTCCAGCAACCACAGCCAGCATCTGCAAAACACAATGGTTAGTCTTCATCCTGAAAACCTTTACTCTTGGAACGTTACAACTGAAAACACAGTTTGAAGATAAGAACAAGAATGTAAGCTAAGAAGCCACAAACAAGTTTAAGAACGAAATAAGAGTCTGATCTTACATTTTTCCTTCTCATACTTATAATATGAGCACTAACTAGCTCCACGCTGCAGCTCAAGAACAATGCTCTTTTTTCTCGTCTTCTGCATCATCATCATAATAATAATAATAACTGACCTTTTACCTGGACCTGTTAACTTTAGCATCAGTCTTTTTGCATGATATGTATCAGGCGCATATTTAAAACGCCTTTGCAAAGAACATTGAAGAGTCATGGAGGTGACGTATCCACAGCTGACAAAATCTACAAATCAGCAGTCTGCTTCTGTTTACTTCTGTCTGAAATCAAGGACACATGATTCTAAAGTTACTAATGATTTCAATGTTCAAAAACAGAAAGATTGACAGGCGTAGTAACAGTAACTGGATGGGCGGGGCTTAGCCAACAGCCAGTTATGGTGTTTCAAGTTTTTTCTGTAAATGTGTAAATGTACGCAGCAGGTTTCATGTCAGTTTGGGTGTAATAGCCAGATTGCATAACACCTCCACATTTGGTCAAAGTTATAGGAGTAGTGGCTTTAATATAGCGCCCTCACCAGGCACAGCACAAACATGCATCATCTGTCCAAGTATAGAATATTAATAAAGAGAAGGACTCATTCATTCAGATTTCCTCCTGAGTACTGAATGAGTGTTCAGTCAGGCCAGAGGTCGCCGTTTCTTCAGGTGTTCAGTGCTCTGAAGTGTAACGCCCTCCACATCCCGTTCAGGACCTCTAAACTCACCCACCTCCTGCAGCCCTGCCTCAGCGGCGACGTAAAGGTTTTAATGCCAACAGGTTTCTTTATCACAGAGGAACCTTTAAGGACGTTGCTCTAAATGTAGGAAATGTTAGAATAACTCATTTGTACTTCTCAGGTACGCTGCATTCTCTATTCCGATTAGTTTTTTATTATTATTACACTCTGTATGGTTAGAGTTGTATACTGGTTTGTCAGTTTATCTGTCTTACATTGTCAAAGATGTCAGCCATATGATGCAAATTTGATTGATTAAAATATGTACTGTTACAAAAATAAGTACTAGCTTTAGTGGTACATATACTTTACCAAGTACGTGAAAAGATGAGAGGCGGTGTGTTTATTATATTACGTAACTCCAGGCATCCAGCGTTATCCTGAACCTGCTGGGCTTCTTAACTGGATGGTTAAACTAAATGTGTCGGACTGCAGACTACAGCAAGTATCATTTGAGACTTGCTGCATTTACACCATGATGTTGATTAAGTGGTTATAATGAGAAAACATCCCATTCGTGTTTACACATTATTGCAAGATTTTTATCCACATTGGGCCTGTAGTCACGCAATATAAATAGAAATGTATCTTAAACGATCTGTTTTATTGCACACATATTACTAGCTGTTCATTAATGAGTTAAACCAGATATAAACTGTGTGACTCCTTTTAAATTAATAGAATTGATTGTAATAGTATTAATCTTATTAATAATTACATTTGCAGAAACTTGTTTGACAGTGAGATATCCTTGAGCTGTTAGTGTTCAGTCTGTACAGTATAATGTGAATATAGCATTCAAATGTAGCTCGTTTTCAGAGTAAGTGAGACAGACACATTTTAAATGTTTTTTTAAATAAAATTCTGTATAGTGATTTTTTTAAAAGGTATAGATGTACATCTCTATGAATTAGATCTATTACTGAATCTGTCCCCCGTCAAACTCCATTAAATGCTAATCGCCTGTAGTGTCGTAGCATTGTGTGCCGAAGTGTTAACATACAGCCAACTACATGCAGGGTCAGCTACGTTTTGTCACCAACAGCTGTGTCCTCCGGTTTCTCTGCTGTGCTGTGCGTTTGTGAAAGTGAGTCTTGACATGATGAACGTGGTGGAAACACTGAGCACGCTGCAGTTCGGTTCCACCGTACGGCAGGTTTCACTTGGAAAAGCATCGTACCGGCTAAAACCAATAAGACTGTCAAGTAAACAGAGACGACGATACACTGCAGCTGGACCGGGTCTCAGCCAGTCTGTGTCTTTGGTATTAAGTGTCACAGCTCAGGGTTTTGTTACTTTTAATAGGGTTTAAATTAGTGTCATGAATTTGCACTTGTGAGAGAATCCTACTTTCATTCAGTACTGGTTTTAGTTTCTGAATTTACAACACAAAACATTTTTTACTTTAAGCAATAAACTTAATATTCCAGAAAACATGTCTGAAGTTATCTTTATTGCTTGAATGGAAATTATTAACAAGTAAAGGTTGAACTGCTCACCAACACCTGAGCTGCAGCTGAGTCTGCACTTCTGAAAAGGCCTCTGGTGGCATGTTCAGGGTGCATAGTTGGTGTAATTATATGTTTTTTGCAGAGCATGGTTTAAGCGCTAATAAGTGTAGAGAAAAATACTGTTCGGTCCATGTTCCAACTGACAGATCCAGCAAAAACATCTCCGCAGGGTCTGTTTTTGTCCCTTTTGCACGGCCCTGGTGCACAGACAACACGTCTGATGAGACGAAGAACTGTCCAAAAAAACGAGAGAAAAAAAAAGTCCAACCATCAACTACCCAAAACTGTCCATGGTCCTAGCTGCAGGAGCCTCTGTTCTTCAGCAGCTGGTTGAGGACGCTGGTCTGTTTTAGCGCTCTGAGGTTGGACATGTCCTCTGCGATAACAGGGACGTCCTCGCCGTGATTCGCCTCGTAGCTTTCATCTTCGTCGCTGTCGGACAGTGTACACAGAAGGGCGTCGTTCTCATATGTGGGGAAGTAATACCTGAGGAGAGACGGAGGTCAGGCGTTTATTTAAAAACCCTTTAAACCTGCAGTCACTAAATGTCTTAGCAAGGCATGCCATCAATTTGCATATAAGCTGTAGTAAAACATGTTCAAGGACAGTTTTTATTCAAATGGAGGTTTATGCCTGACAGCTTACCACAAACATCTGTATATGAATGAATAGAGGAGAGTTGAAAGAACATTGTGAGCCTTGATAATGTAAAAAAAAAAAAAGTGGCATAACGTATCACCTTCATACCATCAGTCCTTTCACACTCTAACTAGGCATCACACGAGTTAACAGGGTTTTATTTTGATCTGTGGATTTACTTCAGGTTTCGGCTGTTAAACACAACTTTGTTTTATTTGAGATCTCTTACACAGAGAGGATAACGGATCGCTTTGCATTAAAAGCTACGATGTTACTGTGGATGTCATCCCGTTCATAAACAACTCAGTGTCTTCTTCAAACTTCCTGCTAACTGAATGCGTCGTGCCAAAGTGTACAAATTACTAAAATCATGCACACAAATTAGCTTTTTTCCCTCCATAACACCTTGCGGGCTCAGTACATTCTACATTACATTATTATTATGTGACGATTACAAAGCAAGATATTTCTAAGCAGATGTATGGACATTTATGTGCGATGGACAGATGAACAGTGTAAGTTGTGCTGAATCTAACAGTTTGTGTATCGTATCTGTGTGTTCAGGTCTGACTGAGTTACGACTTTAAGAGGAAGGAGATCGATTATTGACAATTTGGGCTCTGAGGGTTTAACAAGTTAACTTTGGTGTCGTGTTTTATTTTGGATTTTACATTTCAAACAGTTTAGAACCAAGAACTTATGTAAAGCTACGTTGTAGAATTTCAAACACTGGCGCCCCCTAGTGGTAGCATCAAAACAAGCCACAGGACCACAGCAGTGAATGCTGCAAGGACATCATCCCTCACTGGCTTCCCACTCATGAACACTGTCACATGTGTTTAATGGAAAGTACGACCAAGACGCAGGTACTGATACCAAGAATCAAACACCAATATGAAAACATAAGATTAAAAAGATTCAGCTGCTGAATTTACTGCGGTTGGTTCCAGGTCGACATGTCTGGCAGCTTCATCACGTGACCCTCAGCCACGATGTGATGGAGGACGTCATCTCTGGAGGCGAACTTTTCCTGGCAGCCGTAGCAGCGGCTCTGGTGGATCTGCCGCCGGATGAAGTTCACCAGCTTCACCTGCTGGTAGAACCTGAGATCTGAGGGAGGACGCGGCAGAGCGGGACGTTAACGTGAGCAGGACCACTCACATTCACACAACATATTCTAATATATTCATGTATGCAGCCTCTGTGCTATGATGTGTTAAACTTTTCTATATTGTCTACATCTGCCGTCAGTAAACTGCGTCCTTTAATCATGGAGATCATTTTGAAGATGATGCAGTTCAGCACTTGGATGTTAGTGTTTGTTTTCTAATGTGGTTTCACTTACTGAGTTCTGTCCTCAGCTTGTGGAGATCAAAGCTGTGAGCTTCCTAAAAACACAACAGAAGAAACAATAATCAAACAAGACAAGAAGGACAAGAAGTCCATATGACGTGCTACCAGCCTCATGAAGCTGTAATGTTCATTACACATCCGATAATTAAGTGTTGAATGGATTAAAAATGGAGACAAGTTTGTTATTCTTAAATCTTCTTCTTAAATCGGAAAGTTTGTCCTGAGCGGCGCACCAGAGGAACAGTCGCCTTGTTACCTGAATCATTTTATGACCTTTCAGACTCCGCTTGTGTTGTCAGTCTAAGCTGGAGCCTGTTAGTTTCAGAGTGAAACACCTTGAGAATTATTTGTTGTTTTCCAAGTACATTTGGTTCAGACATCAGAGGTCAGCAGAGACTTTGGCGATCCTCTGTCAACACTTACACTGATCCTGAGACAAAACAGAGTCGTAGCACTTCCTTGTTGCTGAAACTCATTAGGTGAATATGTTGTGTTTATATCTGGCACGTCTCGTGATCTGACGAAGGTCTTTGTGATCAAAAGCTTAGAAAATAAATTTAGTGCAAAGGAGAAAAGTTTGCGGATGTTTCCCCAACAGCTCTTACTCTGTCTGAGCAGTTCTGTGTCATAAAGGAATCCTTTCAGGCACATTAAATATAAACTACTGATAAGTGTTTGTTGCTGTACCTTCATGTGTGTGTAGATCTGGTCCATCGTCTCCGACTGATGATCACAGAACAGACACACAGCAGAGACTGGATGAGCCTGCCAGTCCGACCAATCACTGCGGACGATACAGAGATGTCAGACAACTGAGAGAAGAGAGGGGAAGCAGGAGGCCAATCCACGTTTCACATGAGATACGACAAAATAAAAGGTCTCTGCTCAGAGGATTAGATTCACTGAGATGTGTCAGAAACAATAAGCTGGATCTGAGCTTCCTCAGAGGAGATACATGAAACTGAAGCAGTCGGGTGACACAGTAAAACCTGGATGTTTTGGCCCCAGACTGATGTACTCTGACCCTGCTGGAGATACTTACTCATCCTCATCGTCCACCAGCTCACGGTCGTCTTCACTCTGCACTTCCTCCCAGGTCTTCCCCAGCTCCTGACAGGAGAGGGGATGGAGACATCGGAACATCACTCATGGATCATTGTATACTTCTCAGTTTGTTCAAAACACTCATGATTTTACCAAAATAAGACCCAATACTCCGTTTCAGTTTCACTTTTCGAGCACCCCCCCTGCATTATATGACTTGATGACACAACTGTCAGCACAAATCCTGACTTAGACAAAGCCAAAGTGTGTAGAAGTTGTACCAGGTAGTTGATGATGTAGAAGCGGTCGTATTCGCAGTTGTTGGCGTTGATGCGGCGGTGAGCTTTCTTCCTCATGTGATCCTTCAGCGTGGTTTTATCTCGGAAGGTTTTCTCACAGTACAAACACTGCAGACTGACAAGAGCACATAACAACAGTCAGCCTGGACTGAAGCTCGTCGGGTTGAAGACATTCTCATACCTACAGTATGTTTTAAATGTGTATATAGTGAGAATAAAGGGCAGAAAAGGCAGAATGTGTGAGAATGTGTGTGCTGTCTTGTGGTTTTATCTGTGATTATCAGCTTCACCGCTGCTCTTTAAAGATCAACCCTCATCAAACACTAAACTCACTGTTTTCACTGTAAATCCTCATTTTATAACATTTAACTTTTTTGATGTTAAATTAAATCATCACTTCAGTTCCAGTTCTGTTGTGGAGCATTTGTGTGTATAAACTGATTACTGACCAACATGTGAACTTTTCAAGACCAAAGAACATTGTTTTAAAGCAACTTTACTGATATTAAAATCTCAAACTAAACTGAACAGGAGTTGGGAGGTTTGTACATCTTATCAGTGTCATAATAATAATAACAACAGACACACTGTTACTGTCCCTGAGTCAGGTCTTACTTGTCCAGTTTGCTCTGCAGAGTGTCCAGGAACTGCTTGCAGTAGACGATGTTGTCTGGCAGTCCGATGCTGAAGGAATGTTCTCTGGCCATGTGGTTCAGCAGAGACGACCTGAAAACACGACGGTAGAAGTATTTTTTTTTAATAAGTCGTTTGTATAGAGCCACAGACAGCTGTTTTTGGTCTTCTTATGGAATTTAATAACTTAAATAAAGAAAACATCAGCTTCATGCTCAAATAAAAAAAACAACACCTTTTCCACTTGCTTGTTGGGACAATAAAAAAAGTTATATACGTATTTTTCAAATAAATAATATTCTAGTGATATTTTCTACTAAATGTATGTCCCCAGTGATGACAAGAAATATCCTATGTGCTACTAACTTATTCAGAGTTTATTAAGGTGGTACAGTATGACGATTGGGTGGTATAATGCTGTCATTCCTTTTTACTTATTTTGAGATGACAGCATGACCGACACATGCAGCTGAAACACCACCACCTCCCCAGCTTTAATAGTGTTCAGCTCTGATAGATTTTCCATTTACTGATGTAACATTCAGGAAGTTTTAAAGCAGCTGATGGAGGTGCGTCTGATTCCCGTCACAGATGCGGTACCTGTTTCCAGTGAACTCTTCACTGCAGAACATGCAGAGACGATGGAAGCTACTGTCGTCTCTCTCCTGCTGCTGCTGCTCCAGCACCTCCTCCTGTGAGAGACCAGCACTGTCAGAGAAACACCACAGAAGAAGAACAGCACCGCCACCTCCTGTTGTGGCTGGGATATTGTGTGTGACAAGCAAGAGGAAAAACAGACACGTGGACAGACAGACCCACAGTCTCTGGTTCAGGAAGAATCCTAACTATGAAGGGCTTTAAAAGATGAAAAACATCTCCAAACAACTCAACTTTGGCTTGGATTGGGTCGTCCATAAACTACAATAGATTAGTTTAAGTAATAGTAGTAGTGAGAAATTAATTTTAGTTTTTGATTCATGACAGAAAAACAGAAACAGTCTCTAGTGTTCTGTTGTGGCACTGAGACCAGTTTGATGTGGATTTGGTTTTAGATCCTCACCAGGCGTTTCTGCTGGAGCCGCTCTCGGAGGATCCGGTCTTCTGGAAGGACGTCGCACAGCAGGAAGTAGTCCTCCTGCTTCTCTGTGAGAACAACAGCTGGTTATAGGAACACAAGCTTCAAATGAGGCATGTCAGACACTGTATATTCAGATTGCTTAGAGCCTGATGGAGTCAAGATGAGATTTAGAGTTTACATATTTAAAGTTCCCCTCCACCCAAAAACATGTTTGTCTTCTTGTTCCTCCAGTTGAATGTTTGAGCTTCACTGTGCAGAATGACGTCTGTGCAGAGTTTGATACCAGAAGGATGTTTTCATGCTGAAAGTAGAAAGTTTCTATGTGCTCAATGAAAATCCCATTTTAAGGGGCGGGCCTACAAGCATGATTTGTGACAATAGTTTGGAAGCAGCCAATCCCGGTCCAGTTTTCAACTTGCTAAAAGTGTTCTGTGGAATGAAGCAGGAAACAGCTGTCGTCCAGCAGTTCAACTTCTTTTTATAGATTCTGGATTTTTAATGAAGGAGAAGGAGGAGATTCATTTCAAAGATTTTAACAAGATAACTGAACCTTTTTTCAGAAAATATCAGATACAAATGATTATTCAAAGTAGAGCAATTGATATACATGTTAAAACATGTCTGGAGGAGATCTTTAAGTGATTTCTGTAGAGATTTTTAGTATCATTCTGCGCTCACATCATAAACAGACCATAGAAGATCCTAGACGCAGGTAAATAAATACTCCCTTGTGTTTTGTGATACACTCAAGTTTTTTTTTTTAGAATTGTGACTCATCACCAATAACAAGCAGCGGCCCGGTGGCAGATCAGCTATTACAAACTAATGCTGTGAAGTTAAACATTGTTAAACATAAAAAAACACAGCTGTTGTTTTGATCTAGTTTGTTTCTGTGGATTTATAACAATTTGAAATGCCCATTTCCCTTTGCACTGCAGTCCTTGTAAGGTGGTACTGTCACTGTACTCACCGACTGGGCCAGTGGAGTTTGTCTTGATCACGCTGCAGAAATCTGTGACCGGCTGCTCCAGGAACCTGCCCTTCCAGTACAACATGTACCTGATGGAGGACGGGAAAGTCATCAGAAAAGCATCAGCACTGCTCACCTTCATCATGACAGAGGATAAGATTTTACATAACAGACTCTTAGTCGTACAACGTGTTTCCTACTGCTGAATAGAAATGGCCGACCAGTATCTAAAACATGAAACGGCCAATATCCGCAAACTGATACACTGATCTAATTCTCCTACCAGCCCTGGACTGTGTTCATGTGAGAATCTGACATACGTTACATTTTTAAATACAGTTAGATCCTTTTTCCAACACTTCCCAGCCTTTAGAGTTTTATTTTGGATGAGCAGCTGTAGGCAGAGAGCAGGGTTCGTACTTTGGGAGGTCTGCGATGAGTTTGACCTCAGCGATGACCAGCTTGTGCTCCAGCAGCAGGTGTTTGAGGAGGACGTCTTTCTGCTGCAGAGGGACGGACTCGGGGCAGAACAGACACACCAGCAGCTCTGCACTGGGACACCGCAGACCGGGAGCGCTGGTGCCATCAGCCGGCTCCTCTGGAAAACACAGGGGCTCCAGGATACTGTCCTGACCTGAGAGACACACCTGCAGGTTAACTTCACTGTCCTGACCTGAGAGACACACCTGCAGGTTAACTTCACTGTCCTGACCTGAGAGACACACCTGCAGGTTAACTTCACTGTCCTGACCTGAGGACACACCTGCAGGTTAACTTCACTGTCCTGACCTGAGGACACACCTGCAGGTTAACTTCACTGTCCTGACCTGAGAGACACACCTGCAGGTTAACTTCACTGTCCTGACCTGAGAGACACACCTGCAGGTTAACTTCACTGTCCTGACCTGAGAGACACACCTGCAGGTTAACTTCACTGTCCTGACCTGAGAGACACACCTGCAGGTTAACTTCACTGTCCTGACCTGAGAGACACACCTGCAGGTTAACTTCACTGTCCTGACCTGAGGACACACCTGCAGGTTAACTTCACTGTCCTGACCTGAGGACACACCTGCAGGTTAACTTCACTGTCCTGACCTGAGGACACACCTGCAGGTTAACTTCACTGTCCTGACCTGAGAGACACACCTGCAGGTTAACTTCACTGTCCTGACCTGAGGACACACCTGCAGGTTAACTTCACTGTCCTGACCTGAGGACACACCTGCAGGTTAACTTCACTGTCCTGACCTGAGGA